>JABFQM010003873.1:0-10677 GCA_022816865.1 Zelostemma sp. ZL-2020
TATCGAAACGTATCAGGCTCTGCCTGTTACTTCGAATCAGACTCTCATCAGACAACAATCTCAAGTACTGAATCAGTATCAGTGCTATCAATGGTAGTGGTAGCAGTAATAATAGTACCAATCGCATCGACTTCCAAAATATTTATCAAATTTAATATCGCTAGTCTACCAATAAAAAATTAATTTTTACAATAATTCTATATATGAAAGGATATGAAAGTCTTCGGGAAAGGATAAGTTTCTACTTCTTCCTTTCCAAAGCCGAATACGTTCATCTTGACTTTTATACGAAGGACATAAAAAAGCAAATCGGAAAGGGGAAATGACTTTTGAAATATGCATCCATCTGTCACGAGCAAACGTTGCAAATTAAAATACAGTGCGTTAACGCAAGGAGCTTCAAAATGGATACGGTTGTCATGCGGCAATTAGTCGCTCGGTCGTCATATATACGTACAAGCGAATCCTGCCGTGCTCGCTGGACGATGATCGATGGTGGCCATAAATAATGCAGCGCCCCTCGGCACCGAGAGCGATCTCGGCTCGAGCTACCCTCGAAAACAAGAGTACAACGGTACACCTACACGCCTCGCCCTCTCTTTTCGCGTCTCGCCCGCAGTCCCGTTACCGTTCACAATGTATACACGCGAGTCTATGAATGTAAACGCGCACCGCGCCCATCGCACCGCTTGCTCCGCAACCCGTGTCGGCAGTCACCCTCAACCCTCGCTAACCTATTTTATTTGGATCGGGGTTATTAATTATTAATTAACGTCGTTCCTATTATTTCTCTATCACGGCGCCTTCCATCGCCGGAGTAACGACGTTAGACCATTAACTTGTCGTCCTTTATTAGCGTATCCCTGACTCTGGATGATTTCATTCTCATTCCTCCGGCTTCTAATCAGCGACCTTTCGGCCTCTTCAACTTTCACTTTCCAAGCGGATTCATTACAAAGAACTCGTGATTGTTGGCTTTTGCACGTATCAAATGTATTCGTAATTGCGCCTTACTTCCTAATATCGCTGCCATACATATTTCATCTCTATCGCGCTTGGTAACATTTACAACTTTATTCGCTGACACAATATAAAGAGATAATCATTTTTGCATAAATAATAATCGCCGATATATTCTGACAGGAATCATGCTACAAGGAGCAATCGTATATTACACGAACAAGCTACCACGGCGCATTGCGTGACGTAAGTTCGCGAAGTGTCAGGCTTTTGGCGCGAAAACTTTTTTCAAGGTATGTATACGCGACGGATCAAAGATAAATTTAAGGACGTTCACCTCCTCCGCGCTCTCGCGGAATTGACACCTCGATAAATCTATTGGAATATTTATGCGGCCACGCGTGTTCGCGTGTAATGGCTGGAACCGTGATTTGGAATCTGAGTCACAGCGCGACAATAATGCTTTTCGTTCAAGGACAATCGATATTTTCACGTGCAATAATCTTTTTTATAATCATTTTCACCTAATTAGAAGTTTTTAATCGGGGAAGCGAGTATTTGCTAATAACGTAAATACGAATGGACCTCCTGCGGATTGTTAATACTTATATTGGTACTCCGTAATTTTATGCCGGAAGATGGCGCGTGTGCCATTTTTGTAATTTTACAGGAGAGCAATTTTTAAATTTGAAAGCTCACGATTAATCTAATTTTCACAACAAGCAATCAATTTTAATATGAATGTATGATTCGAACCCTGCAGAAGAAAAATGCATTGTGCCGTATTGCATCCTAATATCGCTGCCATACATATTTCATCTCTATCGCGCTTGGTAACATTTGCATTGTGTAACTGTAGTTTCTTACAATATTGCTACTAATAAAAAAATTAGGTGGACGCGAAAAAAAAAAAAATTTGATGCGAATATGATGGAGATATCAGCTTTCACCAACTGGTTTTTCGAAAAAATTACGCAATATCTGAAAAAATCGATTACATCAGCATATAAAGGACACTTTTTTCACGCACATTGCGATAATAAAATGAGAATTGACTTTTAAACTTGGGAAAAGGTTTTAACGCTTGTAGCAGTGAATGCTTAATCTGTTTTTCTCGCGCTGACATAAAGTATCTCCGGCCATTCTCGACATAATACAAGACATAATAGCAACGAGTTAGTCGGACATCTAAGAAAAGCCGGCCCGGCTATGAAACGTGACTCGTGTAAGTAAAATTTGCAGGTTTCCGTCAATAGAGAGTTCTTACGTTTGCACACTGGTATGAGAGGGGCATTGAGGCATTGTAGCCTTCGAAATGGCCCGAGGGTGAGCTTTCCGCTTGTTGCCATTGAGAAGGCATTGGGAAGCCCTTCTTGACAAATCGACGCTAGCCGGGAAACTATTCTTTAACGACAAAATGCACGCGCTCAGATTTCTCGCATGCCGATATATTTTCACAAATTCAACGTTCTCGAAAAAAAGATTAAATCGTCCCTGTTCCCTAAACGGGTAAAATCGTCGAAATTCTGAAATGGTTACAAATCGTTCATAAATAATTAATGAGTACCATGAAATAAGTGGTAACATCCTCGTTACCGGTTAGTTTTTCAGGCAAAACCTCGTACGGAAAGGCGCAAAAACCAATTACGATAAACTTATTCCAGCGTACTGACGACGAGTATTTGTTAGAGACTACTGTTCCGCGGTTGTAAGTATGTATATATATGGCTACCGGGAAAAAGAGATGGGAGACCATTTCCGTAGCGTCCTTATTTAGAAAAAGGGATGATTGTCGAGGAATAGACTTTCTGCTAGACAAGAGAGAAGGCTACTGCGGAGCACCGATAAGTTATTGCCTCTGGTGGCGGCGTAGATAAATCTACGTTTAGCGTATTGTTTTCCAGATCAGGAGAAAATATATGTACCTCGCGAGCGTACGAACGGAAACTAAGGGCTGCTAAAGACGAGAAAAAAGAAGCTCGTGCACGTACATATACGTATACGAGATTATTCAGTTTCGGTGTCGAGCAGAGATGGGTGACACAGTTTTATTCTTGGTCACGTTATTTATTACATGATTGTCGCCTTCATTCATTTTTATGAAAATATGCAATCCCGATATCGATGTACAATATTTGTTGAGTAAATTCTTTAATTGACTCGCGTTACAATGACAACAATGCGATTTGAATGAGAGTTTAAAGAAGGTGGGGACGGATGATGGAAACAAGTATGGACCGAAAGTAGCGTTGTGCGCATTCATGTCTTATAGACGAGCCGACTTTGTGGCACAATACCACGGATTCGGAGGGTGCTATATATGCACATACGAGAAGCTTGACATGAGAATCAGGATTTCGAGCCTCTCAGGACACACGGGGGACTGAATGTAACAAAAAAGTCTTATTGTGCACGCTGTGGCGAAGTTAACACAAGCCGAGATACAATACCGCTGCGAAGAAAAGCCGATTTTCTGAAAGGCATCACGCGCTTGACCAAACGCAATTCGTGTTTCGCTATAATCCTTTCATAGTTTAAAATAGAATATACGAAAACACCGGTATTAATGGCAATATTACTTTTAAATGGCGCAGTTAGCACAAAGAGTAAACAAGATTCGTTGTCTCGGGAACAAATCATTGTTTTTAATCGCACTTGGCGGTAAATGTGGGAAAACGCGATAGCTTTGGAAGTGCACTTGTGGCACATTATACGAAACGCGCAATGCGACACCGGCTAATTGCTCGCAAGTGTCAGAGGGTCGTGATTTACGGATCGATACGTCGTGGAAAAGCGAAGAAAAAAGCAGGAAAACTCGGGCAACACCTCGTCGCGCGACGATACGTGACAAGGTGTCACGATGAGACGTTCAACATTTAATAGAATCGCCGATCGACATTGTGAAATTCTGCCCACTCGATTTATGGCTTTATTATGCGACCGAAGAGGGTCGATCGTCGCCAAGTCGAGGGATCATAAGTTGAATTATGGCTTTCATGAATTCGAACAACCGCGAGGACTTTTTTCCTAGTCCGTTTCAATTTCGATTTCGAGATTCATCTTTAGAAATAAATTGCGAGCATTCGTAATCGTTAGAGCAGGCTAAAAAACGTGAAAGCTTAAAAAAGAGGCGGTCCTTGAGAAGCACCTGTGGGGCAGCTGCCGCGTTTTTTGCGCGAGAAAAATCGAACGCCGAAATCCACGATGCGTTGTAACGCGATTAACCGATTATGCATCAGGGTCTGACGGGCGCCAGTAAAAAAGCAGCCGATCGGCTGACGCGTGCCAAACGTGCGTGTATGCATTATACAACGAGCAGAGGTTAGACCGAGAAAGCATTCGCGGTGCACGAGTCTTGTGAAGGTAACTCGTATCATGCGCATTTCTATAATATCTCGATGCGATCGCCGCAAATGGCTCTATTAACTTTTACAGAAAGACATTGCGCGTGACAATGTCAACGAGTTCTTTACCGATACGCGAAACGCGTGCGTTTATCGTTTGAACAGTCAATTAAATACTATGTTAAATACTAAGACTCGAATTATGAATTGCAGATATACTTTATATGCGGAACGGTAATTACACGTCGATTATCGATAACCCGAGTTAATTATAATTTATAGTCTCGGGTATCGAATATTTTGGTTTCGCATAATCCATGCGATGATTTTGTCATGGGTGGAGGCATAAATGTGCCGTGTTAGTACCGAGAGGTGGGCAATTTATCGTTTTTGTTTTTATTTCTGGCCCATTGGAGTGTAAAATTGATAGTCGAGAATGTTAAATTGTTGCATCGATGAAGTTGTCAAGTTATAAAAAACTTTGTTTTCGACGGCTTGAGAGAAAGTTTAAGTGTCGCTGGTTGTTAATTAATTCCTAAACATATTTGAGCGAATGATTTATTTGTCGTTTTTAAAAAAAGTTTGGCCGGAAATAAACCTTTTTTGCATCTGTCATCAAATACTATTGCCGTTCAAACTTTTCATACAAAACCGTGTTTCCGGGCTTAGTACTGGATACAAAATTCATCAAGTACGTGTTTTTATCGATGAGTGACAACATGACTTGCTGATGAAAAGTTTTCCAAAATTTTCCCAAAAAAGTCAAGTTGTTCGAATGGCTAAAGTCCGATGGAATGCTCCAAATATAACATTAATTACTACGAGAAACTTTTCATCATTCATAGGTGAAACTTTTGGCAAAGTTTGGTAGCGATGTTTATTCAAAATTCAATGAAAGAAATGCAGATCACAAATGGCACGTTAGCCTGGTGATGAACGTTTGAACCCCCGAGCGTTGAATTGCTACAACTGTATACAATTTAGCTCGTCAGCGCGTATTTTTCCAAACAACTTCGAATTTCCGCGTGCCTCGAAAAAGGTTTACGAAACCTGCTGTTAGGGTCTTTCGCGATAATTACACGTTGAGCGATACGAATTTTGGATATGATGATTGTGGAAGACGAGAAAAATTGCACTGCTCTCAACAACGAGTTTACTTGACATGTAATACCTATATGTAAATTTGGATTCTCTTCCCCGAGTTTCGTTCGAATAATACGCGCATAAAACAGGTTCCTGCGGAGAAATAAGCACGATTTTCCCCGAAGCATCGACTTCGATGTAGGTAATTGCCCCTACATTGTATCTCAAGTCTCTCAAGTTTTCGCCGAATATTGAGATGCGCGTCGTAAAAACATCACGTGCAATCACGAGCCTCTGCTAGTGACGTTAAAAATGTTCTCGTTATCGGTCTAATAGCGTTATCATTAGCATTATGCGAAACACTGCACGCATATCGTGATTTTGTAACCGACCGCGAGGGATTATGTGGCAGGTGGCAGTTAATCTCTAGATTTATTTATCAGCACGCACACCGAACGATTCGATACTAAAAATCGACCTTTTTTCTCGACACCCCGATGCGGCATTTTCCGTACTTGAAAAATGCAACGGCATTATCGGACGAATCAAGCAATAAAAATTGAATGCCATAAAATGAAAAAGGGAATAATGAAATGGAGATATTTCTTTTTTCGATCACGTCACGATTAAATTAACGATTCCTTAACTGAAGCGGTATCTCGACGTATCATTTGAATAATCATCTCAAGTAGCGAAGCAAGATATATACATTTCGATGGCAAGATCCTTAGAAATAAAGCATGCCGAATAAATTAGAGCTATTATTGACTTGCATTTATCTCATCTCTCGCCATTATTGGAAACATGGAAATGGCATTAATGTCGCGAGGTGTACATTATTTACAACTTGTTATAGTTCTTATATCAAGCCGTCGACGTGAAGGCCCGAGTCGTTTGGCAGGCTGACTTGTTCTCACGTGGGACGGCTGTTATGGATAGCGAGTTGCACGCCAGCCATCCTACGGGATGTCTCGGCGCTCGGCATGAAGTCAGGGGATTTGCACGAGATTCACACCGCCAGTGTCCTCCGCGAGAAGCTAAGACGTCCTTGTACGGCGCGTTTCTAGCTGCGGAATCATGCATGAAAATGCGAGACGCCAAAGCCTACAACTAAATTGTCTCCGATCCCGCGATGATCGAGTTAACCGAGCGAAAAACACGTACGCGTCCACCGGTTCTGTCGGGATAAACTCGCCGCGACACATACGGCGAAGAAATTCAATTTGCCACAATTGCGCGAGGTAGCAAGAACAAAGACCGCTGCAGAAAATGGGACGCTTTTTTCCGTGCTTTCGTGCTTTCGAGTTTGCCAATGTAATTGATCGGTAGGTGTTATTTTCATGTCCATCAAGTTTTGCCAAACAAGGCAATAGCCGGATTTTGTGACGCGCCACAATCGCATGTACAACCCCGAGATTTTTCCAACGGTGCGTACTAATGCGGCGCTCGTATTCGCCATCCAAGCGCAGATAGCCGCGCGCATTTGTATTGGTACTTAGCGCGCGATTCATCGCGTACCCAGCGGAGATGGCCGACTCGGGCTGCTCGATTGCCTTATCTGCCTAATGAAACGCCTCGCTAACTAGCTCTGGTCACCGCTGCGCCGAAGTACACGCACACTCGCCCGCAAATATTCACGTACGTCGAGATGCACGCAGCGCCGGCATATGTAGACATTGTTATAGCTCTTTTTGCAATGGTATTTAAGTTCGCAGCCGAGCTTAAGCGTAGATTTACATGACGCCGTAACAGCGGACGAGGTCGCGCTAATATACCCTGGCTGCGATGGCAAGAAACGAGATGCTCGCATGAAACGACTCGTGAGTGTGCCTTTATAGATACCCAGATTCATATATCATACATTCTTTGTTCGCCAGCGCCATTCCCACGAGGGAATGTTTGCGTTTGGACGCATCTGAAGAATTTTGAACGAGGGATCAAATTGCACGAATGGATGCACGAACTTTTTTTCTTCCTTCATCCGCGAGTTAAGAGTAAATAAACGATTCGAACTCGTAAAGTTACGTGCCATCGAATCGGGAAAGATGAATAAAATTGCGATTGAAAGTATAACGCGTGTATAATGATAAATTGCGGATAATCGTATGCTGAATAACGAATGAAAACTTTATTAGCGAACGAGATGAAAGCGCTGGCGTAACATCTTTGACTTGATACCGTCTTCCGGCGATTTAATTACAAAGCTCGACTTGCTTCGCGGCGGTGAATCATTTACATATCCTTATTACTTAATTAGCTATTAACCTTGCGAGCCTTGCGAAGGATACTGCGCTGGCGCGCGACAAAAAAGGCCGGGGCAAAAAGTAGCGGGATTCATTTTGAATACAATAAAACTCGAATTCTTCGAAACGAACTCTTTTTACAAGCGCGCGTTTCTTGCGCCTCGTCGGAAATGCTTCGAGATCAAGATCACGGTCTTCGGCTACTTCATTTCTTTCCACTTAGGCACGAAGATGACTCAATACGCGCGCGCTCGCGAGTTAATTGAACCTATATCGAAGGTGAAAAAACCGGATTTGGATTTTATTATGACGGATTGAGAAAGGTGGAATGCAATTCTAATCAGGGAGCAATAAGATACGAACGAAAGCGCGTTGCGCGAGCCAACGATCCGTACGAAACGGCATGAAAATAACCCCTGCTTGAATCGTCACGAAACGAAGTCGTTTTCATAACGGGCAAAAGAACGTTTGTTTTTTCCGCAGCGTAGTGTAGTCCTTTTGATTAATAGCATCGGCGCAGACGAGTCGAGCTTTCGGTTATTGAAAGCTCGGCAAAAGGAGGAGGAAAACGTGGCCGCTCTCTCGTCAGCGCGAACATACGAGTGAATAAGAGACGGGGAGAAAAGAGAGGGCCAAAGTATCGGGAAGCGCGCGGAGAGAAGCGAGGAGCGCGAGCTCGCGCGCGCGCGCGCGGCCCCTTGTGAAAGTTCCCTTTACCTTGATGACAAAGAACCGGGCAAACCGAACCTCACTCAATGGAACGGACGAATGGTTATGGAAACAGCATTTAATTTGCATAGAAGGAGCCTCTTTGTCGAGTCGCTCTCGGCGCGGGGCACCTACTACGATGTGGCGGCGAGGGCGAAAGCGAGGAAAAGAGAGTACCCTCTCCTCTCTCCGGCTCTTTTCGCGGTGAAAAGAGCATTGTCCTTTATCTATCGATTCGATCGCATATTTTATTCAGATTACGCGTCTCCCGGCCGCGAACGGCGAATCTTTTTATGATTGAGCATTGCCGCCTTCTCCATTGTGACCTTTTTAACGACGAGGGTTGGCTACTGACGGTCTTCTCGGCTTATGCCTAATCAAGAACAACGTCGCGGCATAAAGCTAATTGGCCTAACGTGAAAAGGCCGAGTCGCGATGTCAGCATCTCGAGGGCAATCGACCGTCAAGGTCAAGATTCCGCCACCTCCTCCTCCCTTCTCCCTCTCTCTCTCTCTCTCTCTTTTTCCCATTTACATCCCACGGCAAAGGTAATTAATTATTCGAGAAAATATGCGACCGTTTCAATGTAATCCAAAGTAAACCTATCGAGGAGTAAGATACAAAAATACGGTCCTTTTTTTGAAGAATCAACGACTGTTTGCCAGGGGTAATCAAGCGACATCAAACGAGCCGATCATCAAGTTGGATTGTTTACCCATCGAGAGGACTCGGCCCCCGAAGACTATACTCCCGCCCAGACTTGCGCCCCATCTTTGTCACAACAATAATGTTAATTTAACCTCCCCCAAGCCCCGGCTCGTCCTGACTCGTCCTGTTTTTCATCGCTTCCTCGCCCCTTTGGCGACAATTTGCTGCGTACACAAAAAGAGTTGACAACTTGAAAGGGAAATCGAGCCTATTGACACAGGAAGGGCAGCGCATCGCTCGAACTACTTCTATTATGTTTGTCAGATTTGCCATCCTAAGCTCCGGGTCCTAGCTTTTTCGTACGACAAATGTCCCGGTTCATTAACGCACTCGCTCGTACTTTTATCGGAAAAAATATCTCTGATGTCCCGGCTCTTTAAATAATAATCCAGAAGAGTAACGTATGAATGGGAATTCAAGTATCCCATCCTGATTTCACTGCTCTTTATTCTAAATTTTCTGAATGCGTGTTTCTGTTTTTTTTTCCGAGTTTGCAGTGCAAGCGCGAACGGCGATGTACGCAAGAGACCACAATGAGAGTACGCGTGCACACACCGTCCTCTTACGCGACCCATCGTTTCGGGCCGAGAGTTATATATGGATCGACTCGTCCGGCGTCAGTATCAACAGGCTGCATCTACAGCCCTGATCAATCACCGCGCGGTCTTTTGTTCCTGTGCTTTCTAGACCTCCTTTGTACCTTTCTACCTCTCTGTGATCGGATTCACCGCCTTCATTACGTATCCCATTTATGTGATCGTCCATTAGGAAAGATTGTACTTTGTACTGCGCATTGATGAACGCGGGTTTTCATATTTACCAATTGTACGCGCACGCGAAAACGAAATCGAAGGATCCGCAAAAATGGGCAAGCTTAGTGGTAACCGGATGATAATGTACGTCGTGGTTGAGAATTACTCGTCTCGCGATAACATTGAAGCCCTAATTATATACCCCCGACATTCCGGAAAACGAAGCTTTTAATTCGAATGTCAAGAAGGGAGAGGAAGCAACATTTCGCTCAACAATTATTCAACGAGGGCAAGAGTCTCATGAATTAACCGGATCTATCAGTGTCTGTTTGGAACAAGCTGGCATGCACCGTGAAACACTCCACCCTCGGTTCACATCCCAATCCGCGCCGACGACGGATTCGTCCGCCGATGAAAACCTCGTATACAGCCCGCTGCTGCAGTTCGTTTGTACGCCCATTTTGCCTCGTCTCTATCTTTCTTTCGGCCCTCGCCGTCTACGTCTATCCGTCAGCCCACCACCGTCTCCTGGTCTTTTCAGCATTGTTTAAATACAATTTTGTCGTTTACTAATTAATGCGCCCGACATCAAAGAAGATGTTTATTGGTTCATGTGATACTAAAGAGACGGTAACGAAGAGGTAACTCACTGAGGGAGCGGTTGAAGGAGTGACTGAGGGTAGCGCGGAGGCTGATACCGAGGGTGTCGAGCGAGCATCCAGGAGGAGATGCCTAGAAAACGACAAAGACGAAGAAGAAGAAACGCTAAGTGTTCGGGAGAAAATTGAATAATGTCAATAAAAAAGGAAGAAGGAAAAAGAAAAAAAGACGGGGAGAGGAATGATGAGAAACGGAAAAGCACGGGAGATAAAACGTACG
>JABFQM010003874.1:0-10676 GCA_022816865.1 Zelostemma sp. ZL-2020
AGTTTTCTCAGCAATATAAATTGCAAGGTTTATGAGAATTCGATACAAATAGATCGAAACCGACGCAAATTGGTCACCGACGCAAATTGGGACATTCACCTTATAGTATACCAAAAAATATCCGGATCCCCCCAAAAAAACATTCTAAATAGAAATTGTGGAAGGCGAGGAAAATAGCGTTCGCCACAAAAACCATTTACCCCATAAAAGAAAAAAAGCCAAATCTCCCGCATGCGCGTTGATAAGGATAACTTTGCTAGACAATGATTTGCGGTGGGTAACTCCAAACAAATTTCAATAAAAAGTAAACAAAATGCAATTATCTTTATCCTCGAAATATACAGCCTAAGGGAAAAGCACACATATATGACCAAGACTGTACATGTCGTTTCATTCCAGTGACTCTGAATTTGGCTATTTCGAGTCACTTACCTACCTGCCTTTTATGACGAACAACGCCTTTGTTGATCAGAAATCAAAGTGGTTAATATGAGTCAATAAAAATTTATTGATTTTGACAAATAGAAAATACATGGCAATTCTAGTTATGCATGTCAAAACATGATGAAAAAGATATATTGGCAACAAATTCATGTGTACAGTTTTAAATTTGTTTTTTAAGTATTACTCTTCAACATTGATAAAGAAACCTAATTCAGTCATGCTGGGAGCAAAAGGTAGAGTGGGGTGGGGCTTCCGTGATCGAGAGATCAATGAGTAGCATGACGACAATAGATCATGACCGCTGCCTTTTTTGTAGCGAATTATCATACTGACCTTTTAACTCATGTTTCAAAAAATTTATTTTCACAATCTATTGATTTTTACAATTCATCATCATCTTTATATAACTTCGCAAAATCATAAGGCAAATCGAATAATGTCATGTTAAAGGCGAGAGGCGAAATGTGCCGTTATCTAATGATACACAAGTTTCATAACGACAATCAAGCATGGCCGCTGTATTGGTTTGTAGCAACTTCCAGAACTAAACATTCAACTCACTGTTACATAACAGGAGCGAGGGGTGGTGAGGAGGTCGCTCCTACATAAAAGGTCACGTTGTGAATTCATAGAAAAATTCGAGAATTGAAGAAAGATAATTCGTCATATTAAGCGCAATGGGTGGCAAGAGGTGGCGCTTTTGGACTTGGGAAATTCTAAGTGAGGTAAAGCCTTCTCGATGTAACCGGTCGCCTCGCAAATTCGATATAGCTAGAAAAAGTCAACAAAGCGGGAAGGTGAGTGACTCGAAATGACCAAATTCAGAGTGACAGGAATGAAAAGGCATGTACAGTCTTGGTCATATATGTTTGCTTTTTTCCCTAGGCTGTATATTTCGAGGATAACGATTATTGTATTTTTTTCATCGAAATTTGTTTTGAGTATACATACCTACTGCAAATCATTGACAAGCAAAGTTATCCTCATCAACGCGCATGCGGGAGATTTGGCTCTTTTTTTCTATTATGGGGTAAACGTTTTTTGTGGCGAACGCTATTTTCCTCACCTTCCCCAATTTTCATTTGGGATGTAAGAGCGTCCATTCCCGGATCTGATGGACCTGCAAAAGACCTAAAATTGTTAAATTACAATAATATTAAGTTGTTAGTGAGGTGGTTCGTCATATTTTTATGAGTGATTCAAAGCTACATTCTCGTCTTTCACTGTCTAAAGATGTACCTGTGGAGCCGCACGTTGGACACATATTTTTGGTGGTCTCATCTTTTTTGGAACTTTTCTCTGTACCGACAAATGACAAAAAACGGAAATTATCAAATAAAATCATTCGAAAGAATGAAAAAGAAATGGAAAACAAAAAAAAATTGAACCTGGTCCAAGAAAAAAATATCATCCAAGCATGATTAGTAGCCAACGAAGATAAATTGTTACAGTCTATTCCACAAGAAAGTAGACAAGGTTTTTAATAGTAAAACTGAAGATATTTCCGTCTCTCTTTTTCGGTGCGATTGTACCATTTTCTGGCTACGACGCTATAACTAGTTCACTAAAGTGTCGTTCGAAACGCCGAAAAGCCTTGACGTTTGTCAAAATGAGCTCCGCGTACTCAAAGCGTTTTGAGGCTGTTTTCTTGTGCACGCACCCAAAAGGACCCAAATTGACGTTCGAAGCTGCAGCTAAAGTGATTAAAAAATCGAAACAGCTTGTTGCGAAGTGGGTCAAGCGGTACAAAAAATCGAAAAATGTTGACGATCTTCCTTTGCGGGGGAAAACGAGAGCAACGTCCGACAAACACGATCAAGTGATTTTGCAGCTGTTCAAGAGTCACCCCACTCTGCGCCTGCGCGAAACCAAGGAAAAACTTGCGAAAAAGGGAGTCAACGTGAGCCTGAATACGATCAGGCGACGCTTACGTGAAAAAAAAAAATTATATCGCCCTACGAGCTCGAAACCTCTGCTCACTGAAGTCCACATGCAGAAACGCCTGACCTGGGCGAGCGAAAACAAGGGTCGCGATTGGTCGAAGGTTATTTTTTCGGACAAAGCGACATTCCGGGCCTGGGTTCGGGTGAAACATGCCTGGTTAGCGGATAGACGAGATTTAGTCCAGCGCACAGTTAAGCACCCTGTAAAAGTGAATGTCTGGGGGTGTTTCTTATCGACACTATAGATTTTTCCGATATATCCTTATATCTACCTAATACTATAGAATCAATCACTGAAAACTTATCAAAAATGCTAAATGAAAGCTGCGGTTTTCAGTTTTGGGGGATTTTACATTCCAAATAGAAGAGAAATAGGTTTTTTTCGATGTTTTGTGATTTTTGGAACTCGAAACTTCGCCGCCCGATGACGCTACTGTAAAAGCCGTCTGTTTAATATTTTCTTCTACGATTGTTATCTGTCGAATTTTCAAAGTAAACGAATACTTAGATTAAAATTGGAATATTGCCGTTCACCTTGAGAGTATTTTTACTTTCTGATTTTTCAACGTAATAAATTGCCGACTTTCCGCTCTAACTTACCGACCTTTCCGATTTTGATTTGTATTGCGTGATATCAATCGTGTACATTAATCGCGCAACCGTGTGTTGCTTATCGTAGAATGGTTGCTTATCGTTAATGTCATAATTATTTTCGAACAACAAAATTGTTCAAACAATGTAAAAAATCCAAAAATTAGGAAACTAAGAAAAAGCAATTTTGAGGAGATTGTTACTGATCGGGATATGTTATTTATAATTTTTGTTAGTGTTTAATGTTTAAACAGTTGAAAATTACTAGCACTGAAATTTCAAAATCATTGCATATTGTGAATGTCATAATTATTTCCGAACAATGAAATTGTTCAAACAATCAAATTGTTTATAATAAATTCGAAAATTCGAAATTGGAGAAGAAGCAATTTTCAAGACATTATTGTTACCGGTCAGGATACAATATTATTGATGTTCGAAAAAGTTGATTGTTTAATCAATTTATAATTGTTGACACTTGAATTTCGAAATGAGTGTCTCGCAAAAAAGTGATAATTGTTTCTAAACAATAAAATTGTATAAACAATCAACATGTTTGAATGAATTCAAAAAGTTGGAAACAGGTACAAAGCAGTTTTCCGGCTACAACACTCTGGAATAGGAATTTCGTTCAACAATTGAAAGATGTTGCGAAAAAGCTACGGAATAGTATGTTGCATCACAAAAGTTGAAATACAGCGATTGCAACGAGCATGTAGTCGGCTGCCCGAGCGAAGAGATGGTTGCCAATCACACGAGTGACTAGTTGCATCAGCTCTGTTTCATTCCGAGAAATGCATATTATTTTTCCTTGCACGTCGATCGGAACTTTGAGTTTTGGTACTTGTATAGCAAGGTGAGACAGCAAGTTTCAAAGACTGTGCAAGTGCATAATTTCGAAGGAAAATCGTTAGTATTATATTATGACGTCATACGTGATGTCATATTACCTCAAAGCATCTAGAACTGATGTATAATTCATTTGTAATTTGTGAAATCACATTTAATGATACATTCGTCATTTGTGACATTATAGTATTACCAAAACTATCCAGAACCCTCCGCCTCCCCAAACATTCCAAATGGAAATTTGGGAAGGTTAGCAAAATAGCGTTCGCCACAAAAAACGTTTAGCCCATGAAAGAAACAATGATTCGTCGGGAGTCGTTGTCGCGTTCAATCAAGGGACTTGTAGGAATATAATAGATTGCAGGTCTTGGGTTAATTAGTGACATGTAAGAACAAAGAAATTTAAATCTTTATTCATTCTTTTTCATTCTTTTCCAATTTGTTCAATTTGTGGAATTTCAGATTCCAAGACTGTAACAATTGGTCTGTGGTAACTAAAATAGGATACAAAAAGTTTAGATTGGATGTTATGTAAATGTCGTGTAAAAACCGCATCTATTGTTGTACCCGATCTGGTTGTCGGTGAAGCCTGGTTGTTATTCATTTTCAAAGTAAATTTATCGTTTAAAAACGTTATAAGTGATTGTGCTTGGGGTAGCGCGAAATTGACATTGAAGTTCCCGCTGAGGATCATGGGCATTTGTCGCAAATGTTGTTTACCTAACAGATTGGCACCATCAACTGTATATGAAAGTAAAATTTCGTGAATGTAATCTATAATTTTCGCAACAGATTGATTTGGGGATATGTAGATAGCAACTATTAAAATCTCTTGTCCTGTTTCTGTCAAACATCTGGCAGCACAAATTTCGCCAACTGTAGCAGAATTGCAAGTGAAGGAATTGACCTGATGAACATTCATGTCAATGTGTGCAGTAACAATGTTAGTTGTATCGGTAGAATTGTGGAAAATAGCAACGCCATTGTACTTTACCACGCAATTGAAGTTGGGAATGTCAATGTGTTCGTCATTACGGAGCCATGTTTCCGAAAGTATCAAAAGATTTGAATGTTGTGCAACTGTGTCCAAATTGATATCCGTTATATGCGCTCGTAGACTTTGACAGTTGAATGAAAACATGAAAAGACCTCTGTTGGCAGTTATGAAATCCAGTAATACCTTATCCACGGTTTGTAATGTATTCAAAGAAAGACGTCGAAATTCAGTCTGCAGACTGACCATTGATGTTGCATGGCGTCTTCCGTGATGAAAAGTCGAGTTAGCATGTTTAGAAACGATGAATAATCCTTGGATGTTTGTGACTCGCGACAGTGCAACGTAGAGTAGTTGCTGTGAATGTGTCGCCTCATATCGATAGACGATCTCGTTGAATGTGCCACCTTGCGATTTGTGAATAGTCATAGCGCAAGCGGAGCGCAATGGAAAATGATTTCGTTTTGCGACAATACTTTTGTTTTTATTCAGCGGTATAGTCGTCGTTCGTCGTCCAATTGGAACAGCTAATCGATTGATGTTGTTGGAGTGCATGTAAGCAGCAGCTTTTCTTCGCGATTGCTGTCCACACTTTGGCGAATTTGTGAATAAGAGCCATACGCGGGTCACGGCACCAGCATCGTCACATTCGATGTGTGACAAGGTTCCCGCAGCACCATTAGCCAAGCCGTCAGCAACGTCGATGTTTGTCGTAATTAGATATAACTTATTCAAAACTAAAGTAATGTCGTACGGTAAGCCGCCTGTGTCCGTCGTAGTCATTTTATGTAATTTTTGGCGTACAAATGCCTCTTGTTCTGTACTGCTGCACCCTGCTAACACGTCAATCGCCACGGAAACGATTTTACCATCAACGCAATCCAATACGGAATGGTTGTATTGTTCCACAGAGTTGTTGTCCAGGAAAAGCCGAATTCCGTCAGGGCAAAGTCTGTCAGCATCAGATGCCGAGAAGAAGCGTGATTCGATTAAATTCAGTTCTATTTCGTCTAGTGTGAGGCCATTTCCAATTTTTGTGAGTAATGACAAAAAAAGTCGATCAGCCTGCCGCATAACCTCATCTAGTTCGTAGAACTGAAGTCCATGCCACAAAGTGGGTCCAGCGATTCGCTGTTTGAGTTGTTTATAAATAGGTGTAGCCCGAACAGGTGGCAGTTGTCGCAAGTTACCGATGAGAATAATATCCAGTCCACCGAAGTTGGTATCAAAGTTTCCAGTGATTTGTTTTAGTCTTTGGTCAATTTGCGCCAATAATTCAGCGCCGATCATGCTTATTTCGTCGATGATAATAACTGTAACGTATTTGAAGAGTGTTCGATATTGTTGTGCGACTTCGTTTGATAATGGGAGCAGTTTCGAAAGTGATATTTTAAGAGCAGTGTGAACTATTGTTCCATCGATTGCCACAGCAGCTTTTCCTGTCGATGCACAAGTTATGTATGCGTTGCAGTATCCATCCGTATCCGAAAACCTGTTGTAGATCTCCATCAAAAGCCTAATCACGAAAGTTTTCCCGCATCCTGCTGGTCCAGTAAAGGACAGTTGAAAGGGCGTGCGGTTTGAAGAAAGAAGATGTTCAATAACGTGTAGTAGAAGTCCTTTCTGTTTTGTATTCGCCATTCTCATGAAGCTGTAGAAGTCCTGGTTGTCCATCAAATTTTCCCGTTTTTTCGCAATTGCCCCGAGTTTATTTAATGTTGCCAGTCGCAGATTACTGTTGACGTCTGAGTTTTCATTATTGTACATGTCTTGGAAAGGATTTGGTTCCGGGTATCTGTTGGCCAAGTTTGTAACGTCATCTACATCGTCATCAACGTCATCTTCGCGGCAAAGAGCCTTGCAGATTTCAATCGTTTTTAAAATGTCTAGATTCGACTCGAACTCTTTACGGCGCTGCATGATCAACTCTTCGTTTTCATCGTAAATGGCACTGAATTTCATGTCCGCAAGAACATCATTTTCTTCGTTGCGGAAGGGTAAATGTAGAGACACCATTTCCCGTTTGTAGTCTTGGAAGTCGTTGGCCATATCGTAATTCCGATAACGAATAATGCGCGGGTGTTGTCGTTTTATGTACGTTCCTTCCGAATTGCGTGTGTAATGCGCAACGAATTGCATAAGCGTAACAGCCTGCATGTTTTCCGGCCTAGTCTCGTATTTATCGAACCAGTTTCCTTTCCATATGTCTGTGGACTCACCGTCGCAGTGCATTGCATCGAGTTCCGCCTGCGTTTTCCGTATCCGTTGTCTTTCCACTGGCCACACCGTTGGTATATAGACGACAATTACCGATGATTTCGACATGGGTTCACGTAATAAGAACCAAGCGGCTTCCTGACTAGTCATTTCGACAGTATTGAGCATGTCCACGCTAATTTTTCTTGTTATTTCGATGATGTCGAATTCCGGGTGTTCATCCATGATCGTGACGATGTGACGCTGCAAGTTACTGATGCCTCGGTTAGTTTTATTCACGTATTCCACAACATAAGCCGCACAAGAATATTCTTCTAATATGTATTGCATATCCGTATTCGACCGTAAGACATGTAGAACGAAGGGGTTGAACTGATTGTGCCATTTTTCTGATGGTTGGCGCCGTAAGAAGACTCGTGGCCGAGAAATGCCTGCCCGGAGGATGTCCAGGTAGTGCTCATCTGAGAGTACATTATTCTCCTGATAAAAAGTATCTATGTCCGGGTAATCATTTTCCTCCAGGTTTTTCTGCATGGTCCTGTAGCATGTAGCGAGCTGCTGAAATTGTGGATCCGTCTTAGGCATCGGAATCAAAATAGTCGTTGCCCGGCACGGCATAAACGGTGCATCGAATCTACATTTATGCGCATTATTTTTTTGGTAGCATGTGAACGTATGTTTGTGGGTTTGTACGTTTATTATTCCTGAGGATTCTTCGGTCGCTGTTGCAATTAACTCGTCAATCATTGCTATAGCCTCTTGTTTGTCGGCACCGAGTGGATCCTGGGGAGCATTCTCAAGCCACAGCAGAATATGCGCATGAGGACTGTCACGGTGCTGAAATTCAATCCGTTTGAAGTAATGCATTACGCGATATTTTCCGAATGGGCTACTCTTTTTTGATTGTAAAATGTTCATCAACACATTGACTAATTTATTGAAGTAGATGGCACAAGTAACAGCATCTTCATTGATGAGAGTACTTTTTTGAATTAAGTTTAATTGAGCTACGTCGTCCTGTGCAATGTTTATTCCGTTGTTTTTCAATTTGTACAATATTTGTAGCAAACCGTTCCACCCGATTTCATTAGCGCTAATAGTGAGAAACATCGTCGGTTTCCCCAGCTGTCGTATCATGGCAAATAAATCTCGTTTACGTTCAGACCAGTACCACGTTGAATTCGGAATGCATCGTGGAAAGGCAAGATTACTTTCGATGCAATTATGCATGTATTCTTCTGATTCGATTTGATTCCGTGTAACCGTTGTATTTTTGCCGATATGTTTGAATGCTACTGTTAAGCTGTCTCGAACTCTCAACCTCATGATCTTCATGGCCATGTAAAGTAAATGGTAAGGTGACACGCCACGTCGATCCGATCTTCGTAGCTCACTCGTAGCCATCATGAATGGCGTGACTTTAACATTTTCTTTGAAGACTCGAAATTGTCCTAGATAGATGGAAGGAAACGACAACTCTTCCGCGTGCTCATCGAATAAGAGGCTGCTGGGGACATTATGTTCACCGGGAGCGATTCTCAAGTATTTGTCGTCATTCCATAGAAGCGTATGTTGTTGTGCAGTGAGGTTGTCTTCGAGGGGAATATCTTCACTGATGTCGTCGAGAGGGATGTCAGTAACAGGTTCTTGCTCGAAAAAGGAGTCATCAACAGAAATATCGTACTGCATGTATAGCGGAGACTGTAGCAAGTACTGAAGCCAAGTCTTTATCGTCCGTTTGTTAACAAAACCCATCAAATAGCTTGATTTGTAAATTTTTTTACGCTTAATGTGAACGTTAATGCAGTGGTCATCATCAATGTTTCTAGGCAACCGATTAACCATTGTGTTGACAGAAGCAGGAACATTAATGATTTGGCCATAAATCCCGTATTGGCCGTTAACGTGTCTTAATCGTCTAATTTGCATAAATGGAATTCGCGGTGAAATTAATCTTTCACAAATCAAATCTAATTTAGGCAAGTGGGGCGGTACATCTGGGTACGAAAAGCCGTTCATTTTAGATAAGGTCGGAATCGTTTTTCGATTCAGCGATACTCTACAAGTGTTACACGCTACTGCATTGTTTGCCTCAAATTCTGGGAAAACAATTGTGATAATCCGCGCCTGTTCAGGCAGAAGTGGTTTCACATCGTGTTCGAACCATAGCCGATCGCAAACTGAACATATTAACCCAAATGAATTGTCGAAGAATTGTTTTTGAAAAGCAACGCGTGCATGTTTATGAAAATTAAATTGTTTGTATGGAACGGCAGATACTGCGGTAGTAGGAGTAGGCAATGTAGTAGTAGTAGTAGCAACGGCAGTAGTGTCATCAGGCTGCGAGAAGAGAATTTGTCTCTCACGAAAAGCCCTGGCACGCTCGGTAGAAGTGTTTATTAAAGCGATGTGAGTATGTGTAGTGTGTGAATTCGATCTAACTGAAGGTACTGCGGTGGTAGAAGTCGATGGCCCAGCAACAGGAACATCAGCAGAATCGGTTAACGTCGCTGCAGCAGCAGTAGTACTTGAAAGAGGGGGTAAAAGAATATTGGCTTGATTGTACCGGCTTCTGGCTCTAGATTCCTGTACTCTCTGCGCTCCTGGTTTTGCTGTTTTTGGGATCGAAATGTCTTCCTGTAAAAAAATGAGAAAGAGAATATTAATACTGGAGCGGTTAGAGAGAAAGAAAAAGAAAAATTAATACCCTCAAAATGTCTAGATACCCGTGGTAGTGCTGTAGCCTGTTTTCTGGCACGAAAAGTCTGTACGCGCTCGGTAGAAGTTTTTTTCTGTCTTGAGGCGATGTAGGTATTCGCAGTGTGTAAATTACATTGCTTTGATGAAACGATAGGCATTGCGGTAGTAGAAGTCGACGGTCCAGTAACAACAACATCGGCAGAATTAGGCGACGCTGCGGCAGCAACGGTTGTACTTGAAAGAGGCGGCAAGAGAATAGCGGCTTGACTGTACTGGCTTACGTCTCTGTATTCCTTCACCCCCCGCGCTCTTGGTTTCGCCGGTTCCGTTTTGTTTCTAGAAATTTGTTTCTGTAAATAAAGAAATTTGAATCAAAATTTTATAAACAAAGCAGTAACAAAAATGTAAACGAAGTTGTAACGGAAAGGGAGAAAATTAATACTCTAGTAATGTCTGAATACCTTCGCTGCTGCCGTTGACTGTTTTCTCTCACGAAAAGCCTGTACGCGCTCGGTAGAAGTTTTTTTACGTTTCTTTCTATTCGTTAAAACACTCTCCTCAACCGTTTCCTAAAAAAGAATTCGCATTCATTGAATAGGAAAAATTACAAAGAAATAACACAAACAGAATACGAATACATAACCTCAAAAAAATAGCATGCGTATGTATGACAGACGGAAAAGAATACGATATTATTGTGCCTTACGGACAAAAAATAGAGAATGTGTATTCATAATGTCCGAAAATAATGCATAATGATGTACAAAAGTAACGCAATAGTATAAAATAGTATTGAAAAGAAATGTGTTGTTACCTCTTGTGAAGCTTGTGCGCGTTTTCTGCCTTGATTCGCTGTCGAACATTCGGTGGCAGGCATCATGTTGTTCAATTCGCAATTTTCCAACAAACACGGGTTTTCTTCATAGGATTGCTTGGTT
>JABFQM010003875.1:0-10676 GCA_022816865.1 Zelostemma sp. ZL-2020
CGAAAGTCCCGAGCCCCACGAGATGGTCGGCCGTGGCCAACGCATCTGCCGCTTCTGCCGAATCGAATCAGCAAGTTACGTATCCGACCATTTTTAATCTACCGAATAGTAACGACAACAATCGGCGGCAGTACGAGGATGAGGAAGGGAGTGATAAGGCGAGAGGAGAAAATGGCGATAAAGAGGACAAGAGCGGGGAGCAAGAGTCCGAGCAAGACGTGGACGAAGATGAGCAAGACCGCGCCGTGCAAGTCGAGGCCGAGGAGGACGACGGGGTTCGGCGCGAGGCTAAAAATGATAATTCCGTGCTGAAGACGGAAAACATCGAGATCGTCGACGCGGAGCGTTTGCCGAACCCGCAGCCTCAGCCCCCGGCGCCGTCGAAGGAACCGTCGTCGTCTTACGACGAGGACGAAGTGGTACCGCGCGTCGATAGTCATCCCCTGGAGTCGACGTGGAGAATCGCGTGGTCTTTGCACGTCTATATCGCCGCCATCATGTTTACCCTGATGGCCTTGTATTCCATCTACAAGATCGTGCGCTTCAACGACGCGACGAACCTCGTCTCGCAGTCCTACTTTCTCACCATTCACCTGCTCCTCACGAGCATCTGCACGTTGCGCTGTTTCCACTTGTTTTACGACGCCTACAACCTAGGGAATTCGCTGTCGCTTCCGCTTTCCAGGGTTCTCATGTACTTGCCGGCGCCGCTTCTCATCGCTGCTTTCTCTACGCTGATTCTTTACCTGGCGAGGTACTCGGAAGCTCCGGCACTTTCGAGCAAGTTGATCACGCCGACGACCCTGGTTTTATCCAACACGCTGCACGTCGTTCTCTGCATATCTCTTGACATGTCTAGTTTCGTCTTTGGCTTCCAGGACCACGCGATGCTCGTACCTCTTGTTTGCCAATGCATTTACGTGCTTCTTTGTGTGACCATTGGCCTCTGTTTCATGTACGTCTACCGCGTGGTACGTACTCAGATTCAGATCATGGGCAACGGTGGTAGCGGTCTTGTCGCCGGGAAAACTGCCCTTGGAAACCACGTGACCGTCGTTGCGGCTGGACACTCGGACCCTGCTGTTGCGGCTCTCAACACCGCCGTTACCACGAGCGTCGCCACCGCTCTTCTCTTCATCCTCATGGGTTTCGTGCAGCTCTACGGCATTTTCGGTATAAAAGATAAACCGCCCCGTAAAGAGCCGTACCTTTGGCTCTGGTGGGGCTGGGAATTTTCCGTAAGGCTTCTAGAGCTCTGCATATGCGGCCTGATTGCCTGGGTAACGAGCCTCTCCCAGTTTCCCATGCGCGAGAAACACATGCAGCAGCAACAACAGCAACAGCCGCATCATCATCATCACCACCATCATCATCACACGGGACACTCGGGATTTGCTCTTTTTCCCTGCGGTAGCTCGACGTCCACGGAAAACATGGACGACGTCCTTTATCCCGCCATATGTAGTACCAATCAAGCCATACAAAATTATACGATGCGCACGGGGAAGCAAGTATACGATGATAGCTTTCCTTTGAATACGCTGCCGGAGCATCTTAATATTACCGGCACCTTCGAGAGACATTCCATTAGAAAGTCCGGCACGGTTGGACATTTTCCTTATGAAGCAGCCAGTAGCGGCGGTAGCGGCGGCAGAGGATCGTTAAACCGGCACGGTAATTTACCCGGTCAAGCCGCCACGCTTCGGGCCTCGGACTCGAACAATGTTCAACGTCAGGGACGGCACACGCCGACCGCCAGCAGCACGTTACCCTCGAGTTCCTCGAATCATCATCAGCAACAGCAGCAACCGCCGACTTCCGGCTCGACCATGCTCGTCGCCGAAGACGGCTTTGTCCGCTTTCGTAGTCTTGGCTCGGAAGAGGATGATTTTTCCGACTCGCAGAGTATCGTAGGCACTCATGGCCGGAGTAGTTCTCTTGCGGGTAGTGTTAGATATAACGCGAGGCAGCAACAACAGCAATATCCTTCCCATCAACATCATCATTCGCTTCAGCATTCACATTCCAGTCAGCTGCAACAGCCGGCGTCTTCTCATACGCTTCATCATCATCACCAGGTCTATAACAATACGTAAAAGTCACCGGGAGCCTCTGCTACTTTCGAGCTTCGACGAGGCTTGCTCGTTCCAACGACGTCGCTCTAGTAGGAGGTAATTTGTAATTTTTTGTTTTTAGTTGTTTGGTTTGGACTTGTTATAATTTAGATATTGGTTATAGGCATCCCTGGCTGTTTGGACTAGTGACGTGTTGACAGCAGCAGCAGCAGTAGACACTGTTGTGCAACGTGAACGAGCACGCGACTCGTGTTGGTTTATAAACGCGATAAAGCGTTCCTTGTAAAAACACCACTTGCCTATCCTCCTTTTCGCGATCGACGATGCCGCGGCTTCATCCGATATAAATGTATTTATTTATTTATTTGCGAAATGACACACGAGTCGAGCGATGAAAATTCAACATGTTCTAAAATATGTTTCCATCGCGGCACGTTGCACGTTGATCGATTCCACTGCTGAATGTGTGTACTCGGCACTTGGTACTTACTGGACTCTACTACGTATTTCGCGATTTTCGACGCTGGCGAGAAGGACCCACTGATCAACGAATAAACTATTCGATGCGTGATGAGAAAAATGTAAATAGTACGTTCAAATGTGCAATTCGTGCTTACGCGCATGGCATTCCGCACTTTGATTTAGAGAATTTTTTAGTTTAGTATGTATACGATGTAAAATTTACGATATTTATTGTAACGCGGTGTTTCGGAGAAGCCAGGTCCTAGATTTCGATTTTTACGTTTATGGTTGATTTTATCCTGTTTCAAAACGACCGAATTTTGTCGAATTATGCGATTGCCTGGAGCGAAGAGGAATGCTAATTTGAATTAATTTGATATACATTTCAAACAGGCTTCATATTAACGTGCTTTGAAATACATTGTGATAAATTTTTGTTGCATTTCTGTAACAAGAGACGATGACGACGACAAGTATTTGCTAAACGAAATAATGCCAGGAGAGCATTAATTAAGGTGATTAATGCATACATGTCGAATAAACATTGCTTTAGCGCTGATTGCGTTTGCTCTTCCATTGGGAGCAAGTATCTCACGGCCTTGATGATTTTGACACCGTTGCTGTCTATTGCATTTCAATTGTTATGCAAGTGGCGCTGTAATTTCGTCAATAACGAGTATAAAGTATTTGTTTATGTCGTAAAGCAACGATTCTTCTTCAGTGGGTCTCCGCGCGGTCCGAGTGAAAAAAAGTACAGCGACTTTTGTGAGCGAATAAAAAAAAGTGAAAAAATCTCGTTGCACGGCAAGAGACTAATGAACTGTGCGCGCATTTAATGCAACAACTTGCTGCGATGACCACTCGGTGGCTGACTTTGTTGTATGTAGATATCAATACATTCTATGTGACTGAATTTCGAATAAAGCCCTTGAAAATTTCAAGCATGTACGAAAAAAGAGGGCGCTCTATTTTGTGTCGGAGATGAGTAATGTAACGAGTGAAGAATGACCGGTGGGTCCAAAAATGCATAAATGCGCACGATTCCAATATGTCTACTGGTAAACTTGGAATTCAGGGTCATACTTGTGTCAAATTTGTAACGGCATTTGTACAGTCGGGATTTGTTTGTAGTCAAACCCCGTAATACTATTACAATTTTTAGTTGACGTTTTTGAATGATGCGAGGATCTATAACGAATTGTATGTCGAGCAAATAGCAATGACGATTGTATTAGTTGTGTATTTTATTTTATGTAAAAGAGCGAATTATTAATTCATGCTGTGCATTGAGAGAGAGTGAAAGAGAGAAAAAGACGAGAATGATGAACGAGTGAATGCGTGTGAATTGTTGCCCGCTATCGCAATATAAACTAAAGAAATGATATTTTTCGATTTTTAAGGAAACGCTGGCCAGCATTTTTAGTTTCTTTCTTTTTTCCTCCATGGTCCATGGTACAAAGTAGCATTTCTACTTTTATGTATTCACATTTTTACGACTTGAGTAATTGCAGTATAAACGTGTATAATATTTATTATATAAGCGCACGCGCGCGCGTGTGCGTGTGTAAATGCATGTATGCGTGTCTTTATATATATACATTGTACATAAGGTATACAAACACATTTCGGGCAAAAGAACGATTTTTATATGATTATTACGTTCACTTTTATAGATTCGTAAAACTTGCGTTTTTATCTCGAGTACTTAATTGCAATTCATCAATTGCACTATTGCATTTATTAGATTGTTATACATTTATTTTTTTTGCCAAGGGACATATATTTTTGTTTACGAATTCTTTTTGTTTTGTTCCGAATCAAACTGCGGTACATTTCAATGGTAAAAGCTTTTTGGTCTCATTTATCAGTTTTTCAACAATCCAATATTGCGTTCATATTGTTAATCGAGATTCGAGAATTGTGACTCTTGATATATATAAAAATACAAATTTTACAAAAGCTCTCGTCGCTTTCTTTAATCGAATGCTTCAATATTTTTTATTGCATATTTCTCAGAAGTTTAATAGAGCAAATAATTGTTCATCGAAAAATCAATAGAGATTTCTGTCAAGTCAAATCCTTTGAAGAGATTTATTCCTTTTTTTTGTTCCGGATGGAATTGTACATTTTAATGCTCAACTGATTTTTCTTCTCGACAACGAAATGTTACATTTGTATTTTTATTCGAGATTCGAGAATGGCGACTTTTGTTATAAATAAGAATAAAAATTTCTAAAAGCTCTCCGAGCTTCGTTTATATGTATCGCTCTTTTCTATTCACAAATGTGAAACATGAAAAATCATTGTGTATGCTACGAAACAAATCAGTAAAGAAAAGTCTCGCTTTTAACTACAAAGACTGTACGACGCATTATACTATACTGAAAATACTCTCGTTTCTCCAACAATATAGCGATTTGTAATAATATACGAAAGCGATGTCACCCTTAAACAAATAACGAATTATACACGTAACGAAAATGTTGGCGGATTTGAAATCGTCGTTTCGGTTTATGTTTTATTTTGTTCACATACAAAACGGAATGTTCACATTGTACGAGTTTTTTATTTATTTTTCACATCGTCCTAACTAGTGCGGAAAGCACGGAATTGTTTGAAAAGAGGGTACATCTGTGTATTAATAGCTGTTACCTAAATACAGTTTAAATTTAACAAGAGAAGAAATGCAAGTGCTTGATGAGAATCTGTAAAAACTGTATAAATATCTGTACAAAATTAATAGAACTGATATATAAGCCAATCTCGCATTCTTTCTTATTCCTCTTCTTCGTCGACATTATTTTCGTCTTAAATCGAAAACGATCGATGCTTTATTTACATTGAAAATGTACTTGAAATAAGGGGACTCGAGAATTGGAAGCTCCGAGTATCGAGTGATTTATTAACAGTTTTCAAACAAAGAATATCATTTCGAGTCTTTGTAAGATATTCTATTGTATAATCATGTGTATAGTATGTATGTATATGGCACAATAGAATGTATATAATATAGCTGAGGGGAAAGGCATAATGCCTGTCAATAGGGCTGTTTATATAATTGAGATCAGACGTTTGCAGCCAATTTTATTCGATTCGGGTCGCTTGCAAAATGAAGACATCGAAACTTTTTTCCAATTTAGGTACGTATAAAAACATCGTTTGTTTATTTTGATAAATAAGGTTTTGAATAAAGTATAAAAATACATTCGAGTACTTATATTTTCCGAACTGCAGAGTAAAAACAGCTAAATTTGGGTGTATGTAAAAACATATCGGATAAAGTTTGTAATCGTTCCCGACAAGAAAATGAAACTTTGATTGCAAAGCTCGAAAGGTATTTTTCGTAACTTTTCAATCGGAAAAACACATCTTTTTAGTTTGACATTGACGAAATGTCTCGCGCTCGTTTTTGAATGTAACGTTGCGCCCTCACGCGCACTTGCGCAGAAAACTCTGTGTAAACAACTGATTGTAACCTAACCTCAAATTGCTTGAATCTACTATTGTTTATTTTTCTCTCTATTCGACTGCATGATCGATCAAAATGACAAAAATCGATTGATTATACCGTAGTCTATTTACACCAAAGTGAGCATGAGTAATTAAGACTCGTTTTTTACATCCCACCGTAGTTTCTGTTCAGATGCCGGGTTCCTCGGAGATGAGGGCTGTGACCTGCAAAAGGTCATGGGATCCCAGATCTCGAAGTATTTGGCGACATGAACATGACTTTCAAAATAAATTGCAATCTTCGAGATATTGACACGAAAACGCGCCGATAAAAAAGAGTAAAAAGAACGCAAATATTTCGATAACTATATAATGTCTTCGAAGGACAAAGTGTTTTTTACCAGTGCTCCAAGTATGCAAATTAAAGAAAACGGAAAACCCCTTCTTCCACGATAAAATTTGCAGAAAGATTTTTTGCGCACAATCGTAATTTTTCCAACAATTTTTAACATTTTTTCGATCTATTTTTTTCTTTGAAATTGCATTCAATGTAACTTATTTTAATTTGTATATGTTTTTTAAGCAAAAGAGATGAACATAATTAGAATGGATTCTTCGATACTGAAGCCAAAGTTTCGAGGCTCCATGCTAGGAGCGCTCGTCGGCGATTGTCTGGGGAGTCCTTTTGAGTACGAAGAAGTCACGCCGGGCTCCAAATTGGTCCTCCAGGATTGCTTCGATAAATTGGAAGGACCCATGTTCAAAGGTACAAAAACAGTAGTCGATAAATCTGTACCTTTAATCAAATTGTTTTGTTCGAGATAATAATTTCCGTTCCTTCTTTCAGCTCCCGTAAAACAGTTTTCGGACGACTCCGACATGACTTATTCACTGGCATGCTCATTGGTAGAAAATAAGGGACTGGACTTGACCGACTTGGCAAAAAGATTTATCAAGAGATTTTACACAGAACCAAACAGAGGATACGGACCTGGAGTAGTAAGAGTACGCTTCAAAATCGATTTTTAAATTTGCGAATTGGTAAAAAAAGCTCTGTTTCAGGTCTTTGCAAAATTGAGAGGAAATAAGTGCAAGGATGTCCTAACTCCGGCAAAAGAGCAATTTAATGGTCTCGGTTCCTTTGGAAACGGCGCTGCGATGAGGGTATCCCCGATAGCTCTTTATTGTTACAACCATTCTGATGATCTTTTGATAGATATGGCAAGGAAACAGTCGTCGATTACTCACGCGCACAAACTTGGCATTGATGGAGCTATTTTACAAGTTGGCACTTTTACCGAGGGTGTAATTTACTAAAAACTTGGCAATAACAATTTATGTGTTTTAGGCAATGGCTGTTCATCAAGCTTTGCATTTAGA
Source organism: Zelostemma sp. ZL-2020 (assembly GCA_022816865.1). Taxonomy (NCBI): domain Eukaryota; kingdom Metazoa; phylum Arthropoda; class Insecta; order Hymenoptera; family Platygastridae; genus Zelostemma; species Zelostemma sp. ZL-2020. The sequence continues at coordinate 7,368 of JABFQM010003875.1, forward strand.
TCCCGCAAAAGAGTTGAATGCCGTACAATTTATTGATGAACTCATTCATAAAATGACCTCCATTGAATCTGACGAAGAAGGGTATAATATTAATCGAAATTACTGCATTGTTTAATAGTTTTACTTGGTGTGAAACCCAAAAATGTATAACTAAGACGAGAATGTTTTCTTCTCTAGTACAATATTTAATAACACTTGTTAATTTCTAGATTAGATTTAATGGAACCTCAACCTTACAAGAATCGATTGGAATTGATGAAAAAATATATTTCTGAAGAAGGAGAGGGTCCTCACGACCAGAAGGTTGTACATGATTTCGGCCGCGATGTGAGTGCGTTTCGATCAGTGCCCACTGCAATTTTCTGTTTCCTACGAGCCAGAAAACCCATAAAGAGTATTCAAACGGATAATCCTTTACGAAGAGCCATCCAATATGCGGTACTTGTATAATTTATTATGCTCGCTATTTTCATTCTTATGAGATTACTTTTCTCCTGTCTCAAAATTTTAATTTCCAAAGAATTTTATTATTTGTTAAAATAACGAGTAAAGTGTAATACATGTTTTTTAGATAAGTCTTGGCGGCGATGCTGACACTATCGGGAGCATGACTGGAGCTATTTCAGGAGCATTTTATGGAGAAGAAAAGTTTTCCTCGAACCTTTTACAACACTGTGAAATGACGTCCGATTTTCAAAAAGTTGCTGATGATCTCCATACCATAGCTATGGGAAACTGAATTCTCTGTAATACATATTCTCCTCACTTTTTTTCTGTACAAAGTATGTTTTCAAAATAATTTTTCAACAAAATTGATAAGATGTAATATTTTTATATCGAGCTCTTGTTTATTAATGCTTTATGTAAGCACAAACTAGTACTTTTTAGTCATAAGTTTGTTACTTGAAAAATGGGTAAATTTGCATTCTCAAAAAATCACTTGTTTTGTAAAAAGCTGTACTTTTGCCTCCGCCAAAATAAATTTTATACATACAATTTTATATATACATACTTAGGGTCGTAAGAAGTTTTTTGGAAAATACTAGATCAAGATAGTGGAAATTGCAAGACCTGCGGAGAGTTTTTATTAAAAATTGCGTTAGCGCGCGCGGCCCGCTGCTTCAAAAACGCGCGCGCGAACGCGATTTTTACTAAACTCTCTGCAGTTCTTGCAATTTCCGCTATCTAGATCTAGTATTTTACAAAAAACTTTTACAACCCTAAAGAAGAACTTTGCCGCTGGAAGTTTATTGTAACTCAAACTTCCCTTGATAACTTCCTTGATTTAATCTTGCAGAACATGACATTCGTCAAGCATCGGTTTGCAATTAGAAATTATTGATTTAATAGATGTTTTTAACGACTTGCAGTAAATTGTTGGATTCGTTACGGTATGATTTACCGCGATTTAAATTTTAAAAAACATCGATTTCCGCGGAAAAATTTGTTTTGTTTTCAATTATTATCTCGACAAATAAGAATGAAAATGGAAAATTGTAGAAGACAAAAATATGGATATTCACGTTGAATTCTGTGGTCATCACTTTAATTGAATTTTGATTTATCCTAAAATTTTACTCGTTAAACCCTTTTACGAGCGCTCTCTCGCGTCCCGTTTAATGGCAAAATCCACCTGGTGGCAACTTCGGAAGCTTCGGAAGCTACCATTAAACCGGCTCTTATGACCGCTGTAAACAATGTTCATTAATTACACGGTTACAAAAGTCGGTTTAATGGTACGTTTCGAAGTTAGGATGTTATTAAATCAAAATCATTCAAAATTAAACTTATGCGACTGCGATTTTATGACGTCGACATAATAACGTGTCGTATTCAGTGTTTTCATTAAAAATGTTTTTATTAATGGAAGTGTGCTTTTTTTATACTGGATATTATCGCATATTTTTATATTACCCAAGCACACATTTTTTTCATAATACTGCGTTTGCTATACATGGATTTTATACAATTAAATTGTCAAAATATAATTACGAAAGAAAATTCATTTCATAAATCTGCTCGTAAACGCGGGAACCGCCGTTCGTGCGCAGAACACGACTGCGCAATCGTTGTAGCAGACAGCGCTTGCTCTCCAGGACGACGACGGGGAGTATCTAGTTCTGTGTTCCGGTCGTTTTTGACTCGGATCTCACTTGTGTGGCCATGATGTTGAGTGCTGTGTCGAAAGCGGCCCGTGGGGCCTTAAAGGCCGTAAAGCCCACCCTTCTGCAAAACGAGATCTCAAAAGTATCCGGGGCGCTTGCTGTAAACAGTGAGTACACGAAATCCTCACTGCCCTATCAGAAATTCCCCTGGTTTAGCGACTACTACTCGATAACCGGAAGGGTGCTGCGGTGCACTTGCCAGGCCCGCGAACCTCGATGTGTTACCTCGCGTTTACTCGTCGTTTTCCGTCCTTTTCAGACAGTTTTTTATGCGCGTAAAACTATTTCGTTTAGCAAACATCGCTGACAAGTATTTTTCATTGAAAAATGTCGTCGAGCGATTATATAATCTATATTCGACCTGACCAATGATAATATTACGCTGCCAACATGGCGGCATCGGGGTCACACCGAAATGCCGTCCCGATGAAATTGTAATGTCAAGTGTTTGCCTGGATTATGCTCGAAATACCAAATTTCTTGCGATGCTAATGTTTTCGATGCAGCTTTTATTATCGATAGTCCGTGATTCGTACTCTGATTCGTATTTTTTACTCTTCAACAATAGTTCCAATCGATCGTTACCTTCTCTCACATTTCGATAAGTTTCTTGGAAAAGCACGTTTCATCGACGATTGTTACTGATTTTCTTAAATTTTCAATGTCCATCAAAGTTTTTCAATGAAAGATTCTTCTTTCGGAACTTTTTCCCATTATATAACTCTTACATCTTGAACCTACATATATGTAGCCTTTGATGTATAGAATAATTCAAAATTTGTCGATCGTTTCAACGTGCAATTTTGAAATTTATCGCCCGAAAACAAATCGAGACCATTTTTTAGAAAGTTTTTTTTGGTGAAAATTGAGTTTAAATCTTGCGTTGTAAATTACATTTATAGTTTGTAAATTTATAGTTTCTACTTGATTCCAATATTTGAAAAATATGTCGTTGTGTATTCGAATATTTAATCGTCAAATTATGACTTTTTTCAGACCGCGAGTATGCTGCCAAAGCAGCGACACAGCCAAAATCTGGCACTTCCCAAGGAAGAGTCGTGGCCGTTATTGGTGCCGTAGTCGATGTACAATTCGACGATGAGCTCCCTCTGATTTTAAATGCCTTGGAAGTGCAAAACCGCAC
>JABFQM010003876.1:0-10674 GCA_022816865.1 Zelostemma sp. ZL-2020
ACACCTTAAACCGGTGCTTACTGTAAGACACTTTTGAGTATCTTATTTTGAGACACTTCGAAATATCTTATTTCAAGGCAGATTTAAAAGTCTCGTTTCGAAATATTTGTGTCTTTGATTAAGACAGTTCTTAATTCTCAAGTGTCTTAGAATAAGACACTTGGAAATATCTGATTTCAAGACACTTGGAAATATCTTATTTCAAGACACTTCGAAATATCTTATTTTAAGACACTTGGAAATATCTTTCTTTAAGACACTTGGAGATATCCTATTTCAAGACACTTGGAAATATCTTATTTCAAGACATTTGGGAATATCTTTTTTTAAGACACCTGGAGATATCTTATTTCAAGACACTTAGAAATATCTCATTTTAAGACACCTTCGAGTGCTTTGTGCGAAGATACTTTCGGAAGTATCTCGTTTTAAGACACTTTTCGAAGTGTCTCATCAAAAGACAAGTCGAAGTATCTCATTTTGAGACACCTTTGAAAGGGTCTCGTTTTAAGATATTTGTGAGTGTCTTCATTAAAGACATTTCCCTTTTCTCGAGTACCTTGTATCAAGACACTTCTCAAAATATCAAGTTTCAAGACACTTGTTTAAGTGTCTTATTTTAAGACACTTCGGAATATCTTATTTTAAGACATCTTCAAAAGTGCTTTCTTTTAAGATATTTGTTAGTGTCATCAATTCAGACAATTTCGGATTTCTAAGTGCCTTATTTGAAGATACTTTCGAGTGTCTTGTTTCAAGACACTTTTACATTCTCAAGTGCCTTATTTCAAGATACTTTCGAGTGTCTTACATTTCAAAACAGTCAAATATCGGCCCGTAAATTGAAAGAACTCTGTTTTGCCGACCGAGTTTCACAACTTTACCGTTAAAAACTACCATCTCGGTCGATGAATAAAACAACCGTATTTTACCGGTCATTTCTCAAAACCCGATCGGTAAAAACGTCGCTCCCGGTCGGTAAGTGTACCGACACTGCAAACACGCCGTCGGTAAGTGTACCGACATGGCAAAAACGCGGTCGGTACAAGACGACGCTCCCGGTCGGTCAGTGTACCGACACAGCCAAAAACGCGGTCGGTAAAAACGTCGCTCCCGGCCGGTAAGCGTACCGACACAGCATAAACTCGGCCGGTAAAACAGAATCCCCGGATTTTCTCCCAATTCGCGATAGCTTTAAATAAAATAAAAAAACGCGAAACCCTACGAAAATTGCCCGGAACCTCGTCCCAGGTACACCGTGGAATGGAAGAGGGAGGCCTTCTTCAAATTCGTCGAGTACTTCCCGACGAAAAACATGTCCCAGGAGCTCAAGGCCAAGGTCCTCCAGCTCATCGTCATCCCCTGCTTCGCCATCAGCTTCGAAAGGGGGGAGGGCACGAAACTCGTCGGCGGCGCCCCGGAACCTTACCAGGACAACCCGGAAAACGTGGTTTCCGTCTTCATCAGCAAGATCATCGACCCCGACAATCCCTTCGGCTCCGACGACTGCGTCAGGATCTCGCTCCTGCAGTTCTCTTGCCTCCTCGTCGAGCAAGCCTCCCAGCACATCCACGACGTTACCTACAAACGGCAAGGGAACAAACTCCGGCGTTTGATGACCTTCGCGTGGCCTTGCCTGCTGGGGAAGAACTGCGTCGACCCGGCGACGCGCTATCACGGCCATTTGCTCCTGAGCCACATAATCGCGAAGTTCGCGATACACAAACGGATCGTGCTCCAGGTGTTTCATAGCCTGCTGAAGGCGCATGCGCAGGAGGCGAGAAACGTGGTGCGCCAGGCGTTGGAGATATTGACGCCGGCGATGCCGGTGAGGATGGAGGACGGTAACACGATGCTGACGCATTGGACGAAGAAGATTATCGTGGAGGAGGGGCACTCGATGCAGCAGCTGTTTCATATTTTGCAGCTGGTCGTGAGGCATTATAAGGTAGGTTTTTTTAAGAGCGGGCTTTTGTTTTGTGAGGTATTTTGGGATGTGTGATTTTGAGACACTTTTTGGAGTGTCTTGTTTTGAGACACCTTTGGAAGGGTATTTTTTAGGGTCGATTTTTGATGTGTCTTTTTTTGGAATGGTTTTAGAATGTTTTAGGTTAAGATACTTTGGAATGTCTTGTGTTGAGACACTTCAAGTATCTTATTTTAAGACACTTCGGAATGTCTTATTTTGAGATACTTCGGAATATCTTATTTCAAGATACTTTAGAATATCATCTTTTAAGACACTTCAAAATAGCTTATTTTAAGACACTTCGGAATGTCTAATTTCAAGATACTTTGAAATATCTCATTTTAAGACACTTCAAAATATTTTATTTTAATACACTCCGGAATGTCTTATTTTAAGATACTTCGGAATATCTTATTTTGAGACACTTCGGAATGTCTTATTTCAAGATACTTTGAAATATCTTATTTTGAGACACTTCGAAATATCGTATTATAAGACACTTCGGAACGTCTTATTTCAAGATACTTGATGATATCTTATTTGAAGACACTTCGGAATGTCTTATTTCAAGATACTTAAAAATATCTTATTCTCAGACACTCCGAAATATCGTATTTCAAGACACTTCGGAATGTCTTATTTCAAGATACTTCGAAATATCTTATTTTAAGACACTTCGGAATGTCTCATTTCAAGATACTTTGAAATATCTTATTTTAAGACACTTCGGAATGTCTTATTTTAAGATTCTTCGGAATATCTTATTTTAAGACACTTCGGAATGTCTTATTTTGAGATACTTTGAAATATCTTATTTTAAGACACTTCAAAATATCTTATTTTGAGACACTTCGGAATGTCTTATTTTAAGACCTTCGGAATGTCTTATTTTAAGACACTTCGGAATGTCTTATTTCAAGATACTTCGGAACGTCTTATTTCAAGATACTTTGAAATATCTTATTTTAAGACACTTCGAGATATCTTATTTTAAGACACTTCGGAATGTCTTATTTTAAGATATTTCGGAATATCTCATTGTAAGACACTTCGGGATGTCTTATTTCAAGATACTTTGAAATATCTTATTTTGAGACACTTCGAAATGTCTTATTTCAAGATACTTCGGAACGTCTTATTTCAAGATACTTTGAAATATCTCATTTTAAGACACTTCAAGAAATCTTATTTTAAGACACTTCGGAATGTCTTATTTCAAGATACTTTGAAATATCTTATTTTAAGACACTTCTAGAGTGTCTCATTTCAAGACACTTCCAAATATCTTATGTCAAGACATTTTCACAAGTCTCTCATTTTAAGACACTTCTAAAGTGTCTTATTTTAAGACACATCGAAATATCTTACTTTGAGACACTTCTAGAGTGTCTAATTTCAAGACACTTCGAAGTATCTTATGTTGAGACATTTTTACAAGTCTTTTATTTTAAGACACTTCTAAAGTGTCTTATTTTAAGACACTTCTGAGGTGTCTTATTTTAAGACACATCCAAATATCTTATTTCAAGACACTTCGAAGTATCTTATGTTGAGACATTTTTACAAGTCTCTTATTTTAAGACAATCCAAATATCTTATTTTGAGACACTTCTAGAGTGTCTAATTTCAAGACACTTCGAAGTATCTGTTGTCAAGACATTTTTTCAAGTCTCTTATTTTAAGACACTTCCAAAGTGTCTAATTTAAGACACATCCAAATATCTTATTTTAAGACACTTCTAGAGTGTCTAGTTTGAGACACTTCGAAGTATCCCATGTCGAGACATTTTCACAAGTGTCTAATTTCAAGACACTTCTAAAGTTTCCATTTTTAGACACTTCTCAAGTGTCACATTTTAAGACACATCCAAATATCTCATTTCAAGACACTTCTAAAAGCCACTTTTGAAAGTGTCTCATTTCGAAATACTCCAAAGTCACTCATTCTAAGACTCCCCAAACATCGCATTTCAAGACACTTGAAATCCCTCCCCCTAGGTTTACTACCCAATCCGCCACCACCTCGTACAACACATGGTAAACTCCATCCAAAGGCTCGGCTTCAGTCCTTCGGCCTCTTTAGAGCACCGGCGACTCGCCGTCGAGCTCGCCGAAGTCATCATCAAGTGGGAACTTCACAGAATCAAAGACGAGGCGGAAAATTCGGAAACCGGGGGAACCGGGGTGATGACAGGCCCCGTAAAACGTCCCTTACCCACCCTTTCCCAATTCGACGACCCGGCTTCGAAACGCCTGGCCACCCAAGGCCCTTCCGGGGCCGCCCCCGCAATGGCCATTCCATTGGTCACCCCGAAAATGGAACCCGGGGCGACCAAACCCATCGAAAGGGCCCACGCCGACGCCATCTTGAATTTTTTGCTGCGCCTCGCGTGCCAGGTAAGACGATTTTGATTTTTAAGATACTTTCTAGTGTCTTACTTTAAGATACTTTTGATTGTATTCCAAGTTTTGGAGTGTCTTAAGGGGTGAGACATTTTTGGAAGTGTCTTGAATTAAGATATTTGTGAGTGTCTTCGATTGAGACACTTTTTTGAGTGTCTTATTTTAAGACACTTTGCGATATTTTATTTCAAGACATTTCGAATTTTGAGACAATTTGAAATTCTAAATTTTACGAGTGTCTTGATTTAAGACACTTATGAAGTGTCTTATTTTAAGACACATCGGAATATCTTATTTTGAGACTTACAGGGTGCCTAATTTTGAGACACTTCGAAGTATCTTGTGTTAAGACATTTTCACAAGTGTCTAATTTTAAGACATGGAAATGTCTTATTTCAAGACACAGGGAAATATCTTATTTTAAGATACTTTAAAAGTGTCTTATTTTAAGACACTTGGACATTTTTACAAGTGTCCAATTTTAAGACATGGAAATGTCTTATTTTAAGGCACAGGGAAATATCTTATTTTAAGATACTTTAAAAGTGTCTTATTTTAAGACACTTGTACATTTTTACAAGTGTCTAATTTTAAGACATGGAAATGTCTTATTTTAAGACGCATGGAAATATCTTATTTTAAGATACTCAAAAAGTGTCTTATTTTAAAACACTTTCCAAGTGTCTTATTTTAAGACACAGAAATATCTTATTTTAAGACACTTCGAAGTATCGTATGTCCAGACATTTTTACAAGTGTCTTATTCTAAGAAACATTGAAATATCTTATTTCAAAACACTTTAAAAGTGTCTTATTTTGAAACACACTCCGAGTGTCTTATTTTAAGACACTTTGAAAGTGTCTTATTTTGAAACATATCGAAATATCTCATTTTAAGACACTTCTGAAGTGCCTAATTTTAAGGCAGTTCGAAGTATCTTATGTCACGGCGTTTTCACAAGTGTCTTATTCTAAGACACATGGAAATATCTTATTTTGAGACACATGGAAAAATCTTATTTTATGACGCTTCAAAAGTGTCTTATTTTAAGACACATCGAAGTTTCTTATTGTAGGACACTTCTAGAGTGTCTAATTTTAAGACACTTCGAAGTATCTCATATCAAGACATTTTCGCAAGTGTCTTATTTCAAAACACTCTCCAAGTGTCTTATTTTAGGACACATCGGAATATCTTATTTTAAGACACTTTGAAAGTGTCTTATTTTGAAACACTCTCCAAGTGTCTTATTTTAAGACATAGAAATATCTCAGTTTAAGACACTTTAAGGTATCTTATGTCAAGACATTTTCACAAGTGTCTTATTTCAAGACACATGGAAATATCCTATTTAAAGACACTTTGAAAGTGTCTGAAAATACACTCTTAAAGTGTCTTATTTTAAGATACTTTTAGAGTGCCTAATTTTAAGACACTTTGAAGCATCTTATGTCAAGACATTTTTACAAGTGTCTAATTTTAAGACACATGAAAATATCTTATTTCAAGACACATGGAAACATCTTATTTCAAGACACTTTGAAAGTGTCTTATTTTAAAACACTCCCCAAGTGTCTTTTTTTAAGACGCAGAAATATCTCATTTTAAGACACTTCAAAGTATCTTATTTTAAGACACTTTCAAAAGTATCTTATTATAAGACACTTTCTAAAGTATCTTATTCTAAGACACTTGGAAATATATAATGTTGAGACACTTGAGAATATCTTATTTTAAGACACTTCAAAGTATCTTATTTTAAGATACTTAGAAATATCTTATTTTAAGGCACTTTTGAACGTGTCTTGTTTCAAAATATCTGCAAGTGTCTTGCTTTAAGACACTTCCAAAAGTATCTTTTATGAAGACACTTTTTGAAGTATCTCATTCGAGGACACTCGGAAATATGTAATGTTGAGATACTTGAGAATATCTTATTTTAAGACACTTCAAAGTATCTTATTTTAAGATACTCCGAAATATCTTATTTTGAGGCACTTTCAAACGTGTCTTGTTCTCAAATATTTGTAAGTGTCTCATTTCAAGACACTCCGAAACACTTTGTTCCTAGTCACTCGTAAATATCCCATTCCAAGACACCTTCCACAGCGCCTCACGCTAAGACATCTCATTCTTAGACACCTCCAAAAGTATCCCATTCAAAGATACTCGTAAGTGTCTCAAACTAAGACACTCGTAAATGTCTCAGGTAAACGACGCGAACGCCAGCCAAGGCAACCAGGGCGAGCAACTCTCCCGCCGTTGCGTGACCTTGCTAAAGATGGCGCTCAAGCCCGACGTCTGGCCCCAATCTTGCGACCTCAAGCTCGCTTGGCTCGACAAGGTCTTCGCCAGCGTCGAGGGCCAGCAGCCCAATTACGGGAACATCTGCACGGCCTTGGAGCTCTTGACCTTCCTCCTGGGGGTCATGAAGCGCGAGCAAACCCTCGCGAGTTTCAAGCCGTTGCAGCGCGGCCTCGGCGCTTGCGTCGCGAGCACGAATACCAAGGTCATTCGGCTGGTCAACGCCTTGCTTTGCCGGCTGATGACGATTTTCCCGACCGAGCCGACTTCGTCGACGGTCGGCTCGAAGCACGAGGAGCTGGACACTTTGTACAGCACCGCGGGAAAGTTCATTTCCGATGGCTTGGCGGCTTACGAGAAGAATCCGCAGGCGACCTTGAGCTCGCTGTTCGGGACCTTGATGATTTTGAAGGCGGCTTGCACGAACAATCCGAGTTACATCGACCGGTTGATGACGCCCTTTATGAGGGTTTTGCACAGGATCGCGAAGGAGCATTTGCACCCGACGCAGACGGAGACTAATCAGGTTGGTGGGGATTTGAGGGATTTGAGGGAGGTGTCTTGGAATAAGATACTTGGTTTTTGGGATACTTCCGGGATTCGAGTATCTTATTTTAAGATACTTGTAAGACACTTCTAAACATCTCATTTTAAGATACGGAGGATTTGATTCTGGATATTTTTAGGAGATTTGGAAGTATCTTGGATTAAGATACTTGGTCGTTGAGAAGTGTCTTATTTTGAGACACTTGGAATGTCTTATTTTAAGATACTATCAAGGCTCAGGTATCTTATTTTAAGATGCTTTCAAGACACTGATAAATGTCATGTTTCGAACATTTCAAGACACTTCCAAACATCTTACTTTAAGATACTTTCAAGATACTTCTGAACATCTTATTTTAAGATACCGAAAATTCGATTCTAGACCTTTTTAGGAGATTTTGAAGTATCTTGAAATGAGATACTTGGATGTTAAGAAGTGTCTTATTTTAAGATACTTGGAATGTCTTATTTTAAGATACTACCGAAACTTGAGGTCTAATGTCAAGCTACTTCCAAGACACTTCTGAACATCTTATTTTAAAACACTTTTAAGACACTTGGAAACATCTTATTTTAAGATACTTCCAAGACACTTCTGAACATCTTATTTTAAGATACTTCCAAGACTCAAGTTTCTCATTTTAAGATACTTTCAAGCCACTTCTAAACATCTCATTTCAAGACACTCCTAGACATCTTATTTCAAAACACTTTCAAGACACTTCTCACATCTTATTTTAAGATGTTTCCAAGACTCAAGTTTTTCATTTCGGGTTGCTGTTGAACACTTCTAAACCTCTGAATTCAAGATACTCTTAAGACACTTCAAACATCTTATTTTAAGATATTTTCAAGACACTTCAAAGCATCGCATTTTGAGATACCAGAAATGCAAATCCTAAACTTTTCAAGACATTAAAAGTATCTTGAAATAAGATACTCGGTCATGAAGAAGTGTCTTATTTTAAGATACTTGAGATGTCTGATTTCAAGATACTCCCACGGCTCAAGATCTTATTTCAAGACACTTCTAAACATCTTATTTTAAGATACTTCGAAGACTCAAGTATCTTATATCAAGATACTTTCAAGACACTTCTGAACATCTTGTTCTAAGATACTTCCAAGACACTTCTGAACATCTTACTTTAAGATACTTGCAATAAACTTTCAAACATCTTATTTCGAGATACTTTCAAGACACTGCTGAACATATTAATTCGAGACACTTCCAAACATCTCAATTTCGAGAAACTTTCGAACATCTTATTTCAAGATACTTTCAAGACATTGCTCAACATCTCAATTGAAGACACTTCTAAACATCTTACTTCAAGATATCTACAAGACACTTCTGAACATCTTTAAGATACTTCCAAGACACTTCTAAACATCTTATTTTAAGATACTTCCAAGACACTTCTGAACATCTTACTTTAAGATACTTCTAAGACACTGCTGAACATCTTAATTCAAGACACTCCTAAACATCTTTCTTAGAGATACGTCCAAGACACTGCTAAACATCGTAATTCAAGACACTTCTGAACATCTTATTTCAAGATACTTCCAAGACATTGCTGAACATCTCAATTCAAGACATTTATAAACATCTTAATCCAAGACACTTCTAAACATCTTATTTCGAGATACTTTTAAGACACTTTTTAACATCTTATTTTGAAATACTTTCAAGAAGCTTTTAAACATCTTATTTTAAGATACTTCCCAGACACTTCATAACATCTTAATTCAAGACACTTCTGAACATCTTACTTTCAGATACTTCCAAGACACTTGTAAACAGCTTATTTTAAGATACTTCTAAGACACTGCTAAACATCTTAATGCAAGACACTTCTAAACATCTTACTTCAAGATACTTCCAAGACCCTTCTAAACATCTTACTGTAAGATACTTCCTAGACACTTCTAATCATCTTACTTTAAGATACTTCCAAGACACTTCTGAATATCTTACTTTAAGATACTTCCAAGAAACTTCTAAACATCTTATTTCAAGATACTTTCAAGACACTGCTAAACATTTCAATTCAAGACACTTCTAAACATCTCAATTCCAAGAAACTTTCAAACATCTTATTTCAAGATACTTCCAAGACACTGCTTAACATCTCAATTAAAGAAACTTCTTAACATCTCACTTTAAGATACTTCCAAGACACTTCTAAACATCTTACTTTAAGATACTTACAAGACACTTCTAAACATCTTACTTTGAGACACTTCCGAGACACTTCTAAACATCTCATTTGAAGATACTCTAAGACACTTTCAAACATCTTGTTTCAAGATACTTTTAAGACACCTTCGAACATCTTATTTCAAGATGCTTCCAAGACACTTCTAAACATCTTATTCCAAGATACTTCCAAGACACTTCCAAACATCTTACTTTAAGGCACTTCCAAGACACTTCTAAACATCTTGTTTTAAGATACTTCCAAGACACTTTTGAACATCTTACTATGAGTTACTTTCAAGACACTTTTAAACATTTCATTCCAAGATACTTCCAAGACACTTTCAAACATCTTATTTTGAGATACTCCTCAGACACTTCTAAACATCTTACTTCAAGATACTTCCAAGACACTTTTAACATCTTGTTTTGAGATACATCCAAGACACTTCTAAACATCTTACTTTAAGGCCCTCCAAGACACTTCTAAACATCTCACTTCAAGACACTTTTAAGACACTTCCGAACATCTTGTTTCAAGATACTTCCAAGACACTTTTAAACATCTTACTTTAAGATACTTCTAAGACACTTGTAAACATCTTATTTTGAGATACTTCTCAGACACTTCTAAACATCTTACTTTAAGATACTCCCAAGACACTTCTAGTCATCTCATTTGAAGATACTCTAAGACACTTTCAAATATCTTGTTTCAAGATACTTTTAAGACACTTTCGAACATCTTATTTCAAGATGCTTCCAAGATACTTCTCAACATCTCACTTCAAGATACTTTTAAGACACTTTTAAACATTTCATTTCGAGATACTTCCAAGACACTTTTAAACATCTTATTTCAAGATACTTTCAAGACTCTTCTAAAAATTTTACTTCAAGATACCCCCAAGACTTTCCCAAACATCTTGTTTTACGATACTCCCATGACACTTCTAAACATCTTACTTCAAGATACTTCCAAGACACTTTTAAACATCTTACTTTAAGATACTTCTAAGATACTCCTAAACATCTTACTTCAAGATACTTTTAAGACACTTTTGAACATTACATTTTAAGATACTTCCAAGACACTTCTAAACATCTTACTTCAAGATACTCCCAAGACTTTCCCAAACATCTTGTTTTACGATACTCCCATGACACTTCTAAACATCTTACTTCAAGATACTTCCAAGACACTTTTAAACATCTTACTTTAAGATACTTCTAAGATACTCCTAAACA
>JABFQM010003877.1:0-10672 GCA_022816865.1 Zelostemma sp. ZL-2020
GCCGTACGTGTACGGCAAAACATCCCCACTCTTGTCAACTTCCGCCCACCTCAAATATTGCCTGACCATCACTGTAGACACGCCCCCTCCCGGAATCACGCAAAAAACGTGCTTCCCGAACATAAATATCTTATTTAAACAGTAACTTGATGATCCATTTGAATAGTGACAGATTTCAATTATCAAATCATTGACTAGAGTATTTGCGAAAGAAAAAATTGCATTTGATATTAATGGTTCTGAGTACCTATCTACGAATCAAATATGGAAGTAAATTTCGAATGCTTTGGGTTGAAATTCAATGTTTAACATGTTCCTCTGTAAAATTGATGAAATATGAAGCCAAGTTTACAATATGCATTACGATTTCTCTATGATTTACATTAAAGCTCTATTTCGACGATCAATAAATGAGCAAATTAATTGTACTGAAACGAAATTCGATCAAAGTTTCCGGGTGGAAAAAAATGCATACTCGATATAAGGTAAGTGTATCACGTACCGGCCTTTTAAGGCATGAATGGCTGTTTTTTTACAAACAAACCACATAATTATTTGGAGTACCAGTAAACAATATATATGAATGAGTATGTACATATTCCCTCTACATTATTAAAATTTACGAAATGAAGTTTTGTAACGCATACGAAATATTGAACAAATAGTTGCTCAATGTATTCGTATCACATACCGGCCATACTTCAATTGACTATATTTTCGTTTATACCAATAAAATTGCCATCATAAATTTTATTATTAATGGATCGATTCAATTTCAGAATATTGTTTATTCACGATGGAAATGTTTATTGCAAACTGAATGCATAAAGATGCAAAAATATTTATTTTATTTAGTATAAAACTGAAAGTTTTATTTGTACAAATGTTTTCATAATTTCATGTAGTAAAAAAAAGTTATTTGAAAAACTAATTCAGAATCAATATCTTACTTGGTACAATTATTAACCAGTTCCAAATAGGATGAGATAAAAATTAAATTTAAAAGCGAAAAACAGAACAAAAAATTTCGACAACTTAAAATATTTATTGAGTAAACTTGAAAAATTCGAAATTGATTACGAAAGTTACAAAAATTATCATTTAAAAATTTGAATCGCAACTAAAATTGTTAAAAAAGAATAATCCCACGAATTCTCTATTGCCTATAGTAATAAAGGTCGACTTGCCGAACAACTGTGCTTTTGGCGACCGCGTTGAAAAAATAATACCTAATAACGCTGTTTTCAAATTCACTGAAATTCTCCCCATTATTCTCTAGCTAATAAGAACTCGTAAATGTAGATTCAATGTATCGGATGTCGTTAGTAGAAGAGGCTCGGAGCATGTAGTAAAATACGAAGCCGCGTGATTTTTTCGACGTCAGCATAGCTTAACTCTGAAGAAACTACTTTGAAGACTGGCTTAAAGGCATCTCGAAATCCGAAGCACGTTTGCGAAGGAAAAGAAAGTATCGGGTTCATTCATAACTTGCCAGCCGAACCATCAATAACAATGCCTGTTTTACGTGATAATCATTCGAAGTTGAAAACTTTACACTGGACTCAACTTTTTCGAAGAAACTTTTCTTACACAGCATACTAAATTTTTCTAAAGCGTTGAGGAATCTCTTGCGCATGCGCGCTCGTACATGCGTTTTTAAATCACTGAATATAACGATACTAAATTATACACGCGTGCACACGCGTATTGTAATTAAAATAGATTGGAATATAGTGAAAATTGAGGTGATGTCACGGGGTCATCGGGTTGAAACTGGCCGCTTTCGACCCGCTCAGCAAGAGTATAAAAAGCGGCCTTTTCAATTAGAAAAAAAATGATATGCGGGTGAAAACGCAATTATGCCCTTGGTATACAGTATACGACTCGATTATCCGGTACTTTCAATTAATTTAACCAGCAAAAAAGATTTCAAAGTCTGTCAAAAAACAGCGGAACCTTTATCTACCATGTTTAATTAATCACGCTATGCACGCAGCTCGGCATAAAATCCTACGTCTCTGCAACATGGAAGATGTAATAGAGTGGACGAGGCGGGATTTGGCTTTTGAAAAGATTCAGTTCATTTTTACGCAAGACCGGTATTACTTAACAAAGACAAAGGAAAAGAAAATGCTCGAAAAGGTAGAAGAGTCAAAGAAAAAGCAAAGCAAAACAGGGAAATTGAAACAAGATTACATTTAGAGGAAGATTAATAAGAAGACGAGCGTGTGCTTTGCCTAAACGATCGGTGGATTAAATATACAAGCGTACATGCTAGCTTCTAGATTGCAGGGCAATTTGACGCTTCGTTGCTGCCCGATGCAGCCTGCGGCTGCTACTTTTTTCGCTTATTTCCTGTTTGCTGCGAGAAATATTTGATTTCTCAGAAAGTTTAAGAGACACCATCTACCGGAGGAAAAACGTAAAGCTTTCTGTGGATCGGCAAAATTTCGAAAGAGAATTTAACGGACCAAGTCAAGTAGTTTATACGTTACGTGCTGCTTGAGCGTTTACAGTGGACGGAAATAACGTATTGATATTTATTTTTCTTATCGGAAACGCGCAGAATCAAGCATTTCGTCATTGGTATAACTTCAGTAGCAACGTTTAGAACATTGGGGAAAAGTGCTCGAATTGAGACAGTCCTAAGTCGATATAATAGCGACATCGATAATAAAATCAACAATTATTATTCATGCTTTATTTTCACAATTTGATTCCATCGTCAAAGCATCAATCTAAATATGTCAATGACCCAAACTATGTTTTCGTTCAAATTACAGTTTTTACAAACTAAAAATAAAACGTGTCTCGACCTAGAGCCACTCTCTTCCCTACTTTGCTCAGGAAGAACTACATGCTTTCCAAAAATCATGAAAAATAATTGGAAATTCGAAAAACCATTTCAAATGGCTTAAGAAATGTATGTAAAATCGCAATTAGATTTAGAGCTTCATAAAAACAGTTACAGTCAAATAAAATTTCCGCTATTTTGGCCGTGGCTTTATGGGAATCAACTCAAGTTCCATGTGGACAAAACTAAAACGTATATTATAAGCACTTTATCAGCATTGAAATAGTACAATTCAAAACGACTCAACAACAGCGGAAAATATTAGGACAGGATTTACAAAATTATTAGATGACGAAAATCACTATTTATAGTATGCACTGAAGATAGATATCCGAGTGCACAACTCAAAGTTTTTTACGCTACCAGATTAGTGCTTCGTAGTTTCTATAATTTACTCCAAATATTTTCATTTTATTTCAATTAATTAAACATTTTCATTGGATACTTGCAATTTCTTTCAATCACCGTGAACTTTATTCAAACATGAAGATAAATCAAGTTTTTAATGAGGATCTATTGAACCTATCCAACGGGTACTGTTACTTTTGGAACTTAGCGGCTTTAACTCGAGACAAATATGCAACCAGTCATTATTTATCTCGTAATTAACGTTTCAGTTAAGAGCCCTTTGACCCTCTTACAGAATACAGAAATATATCGCTGCTTCGTGTTAAGTTAACATAAATACAAATTAAATGTCAAATAAACGCTCCGGAAAAGCGTAAACATGCCACAAATAGATACACCGCCGATACATATTACAAAATTATCTCAAATGAACGTAAAGTGAACACATTTCCAACTTTTTTAACAGCACAGCATTTTAAACTTGAATTTAATATCGCCTAATGGAATATTCGGAAGTACTTGAGATACATTGCATTTTATTTCAAGAGTAGTGAAGATGAATCGCATCGAGTCTTCAAAGACGATTGCACAGCGATTGATTTTTTTCCATGCTCCTCTCAACTTTTATACCATTTTTACCACTAGGATAATGAAACCTCCGAATTTTTATGGATCTTTGCGTGCTGTATTCGGCTGTCGTGTTTCACTGAACTTTACAGGACACTACTTCGATCGAAAAAAGATGTTGACCGTTATAATCACTTTAAAAACGACCGGGAATGTTTCATTTTTGACTTTAAAGCTGGAAAAGGTTCACAAATTGCAGCAATAACTATAATTTACTTCGAACGTAGAAATTACTCTCGAACCAACCTTCTCATCCCGGAAATGATTGATCGTGAAGTCGGATGCCAAATGACCCGAACTTGAATGTCTTGGGTGGAATATACTTGTATAATGCGCACAAGAAGAGAGAATTAACGACCACGAAATCATAGAAATACAAGCGTTTGCTAATAGCTTTTGGACTAATGCATACAACTCGTTCGGAAGATAAAAGTGTGATGTTATTATATAATACAATGTGAAAATGCAGTAGAAAATGTTTTTCTCTATTTTCACGATACAAACATTGAGGCAAAAAGCGGTTTAAAAGCATCATTAGTACAGTATTTTCACCAGACTGCTTATAACAGCCTTTGAACAACGCACGTCTAAAATCGTCTTCTTGTGTAAGCAGTTTTTCATGCTACCTTAACGACGCATGAATTTAATACTCGTACTTCAATACTTCCAGTACAAGTTAACGAAGTTGTGAAGATGCGATTTACGAAATATGATCAAATAAACTCAAGAACTTGCAAATTTACGCATTTTTCGTCTTCCCAAAAAATGAATTTCAGGCTTGGTTTGGAATAAACAGTTCTGATTTCAGATTTCATCAGACTAAATCAGACCTGAACCGCCCACTTGTCAGGTTTGATTAGATCTGTTTGAACCTATACAGATCTGATCAGACTAGTGCTAATCAGATTTGATTATAGCGATCAGGTTTGACTCTATCAGATCAGGTCTTATCATACTTGATGACATCTGGTTGAATCCGAACAGGTCTAATCAGATCTGAACTATTTCTTTCATCCTCGAAGAAATATTCTGTTGGTTCAAGATAATGTTTTTTATAAAAGAGATCAATAGAATACTTTGTTAGATCAATACAATTTAGTCAAATCTACCAAGTTTTGAAACCGTTCCTGGTATATCAAGTCTTCTTAGTTCCATCAGACCTGTTTAGGTATAGACAAAAATGAGGTCTAATCAGACTTGATACGACCTGTTAAAGCCTGAGAATCATTTCCCGGGTATTAAAATTCCCAGAGAATTATGACATCATAGTACTTCATCACTTCCATAGAAATGCATTGCTTCTAAAATACTCAGCTTTACGTTAATCCTTTGTACTCGTGATATAGCATACTTAACATTATAAGCATAAATGTTTAAATTCTTCAGACATGAAATACCATCAATAATCCTACGTGTAGAATGATCCTCGATTTTGCAGCTCGTCAAAAAGGACTAAATTCAATGGATATGTGTTTTTTACTTTTAGCTTATTCAATTTTAATATCTCTGATGAAAATAAAAATAGCAATACAAATTTCAATTAGTGACTTCAGTGTTCCAAAGAGTAAGGGTCTGAAAATATTAGGATCCGGTGATGGTCGTTACATTCATCTTGCACAATTAGGGGATTGGAGGGATTCAAAAAGTCTCAAAGAAAAATAAAACAATCGCAAGAATGGGTAGAAGGCATTAGCGTTGAGTGCAGATAGGCGAAGTTGAATCCAATGTCTGGAGATGGTGTTTAAGGAAAAGATAGAGAAGAATTTGCATAATAAGTTAGTTAGCTGACTCGTGTGTTTCGGTTCCACACGAAACGATGAGAATATACCTGCACTATCATAGGCTCCCTAATGAAATAACTGAAGCGTGAACTTCAAAGCTCGTACTCACAGAGAGTACGAGCTTTGAATAGATAGATGATCTATAATTATCCATCTCTCATAGATAATTATAAAACTAACGTTTACATAACAAAATGCAACGCGAAACCCAGAAACTTTTCACTCCAAAAATCATTTCTTATTCGTACCACAACGTGAACTTTCGAGAATAAAAATTTTGCTCATAATCTACTGATGATTGTTTTCAGGATACAATTCAAAAAATCATATCGAAGTCAATTAGATACGATGAAGTAATAACAAATGAATAAACACGAATGAAAAGTATTGAACTAAAATTAGTAAGTAAAGGAAATTTTCTCTCTTTCTTAGAAAGAAAGTTTATCCGAAATGAATTTCACTCTTTATTTTACAAGAAAAAAGTAAGTAGAAACTAAAAAATTGCTGAGTTAAGTTGAAACAGTTAATTTCGTTGCAAACTTTTTTCAGAGCGCTAAAAAAAGATTCTTTTCTTATTCTTTTGAATTGGCAATTCGAGCTTCAATTTTCACGATTCTTCAGGTAAGTAATGCAGAAAAGGTGGAAAAGTAAAATAAAGTTAAGAAAAATTGCAAAGGTGTGTAATTGTTCAACTGATTTATTGGTTGAAACTAAAAATATGATGAATGCTGTATTACTTGTGCATTTTTTTTAAATTAAAATTTCAACCATTCAGGTTTATTAATTGTGAAGACTTTAGGAATTATATCTCGTATAAAACAATCAAAAGTCTTTAGCAATAGTTATTAATATTAATATCCATTATTATTTAAATAATAGCAAAAGGTACATCAAAGTTATAGTTTAGATTGCATAAATTTTTCGAAATTCAAGAAAAGTTATTTCAACCTCAAGAGTTGAAAATTGTTCAATGCTGTCTTATATTTGAAGGCTTAAATTAGAGAACCAATTAAAAACAAATGTATAGGTACGTATTTACAAAATATAACATGAACGTTATTTAAACAACATGATTTTAAAACAGTTTTCACAATGATAATTTATTTAAACTCCTTTGGCCGGGGAAAACGTATTTCTCTTCGAAATACGGTAATTTTCTGGGATCATTTCAACGTTATAATTTACTGCATCTTCGAACTTCACTCAATCAACATTTAAAAAAATGTAATTCAAGGATTGCGAACAAAAAAATACTTCTAAATCGATTTCAAAATGTATTATTTTTAGAACTACATGACTAATGATGAAACCTAGCAGTATTTTATTAATAAAACTGCAAAATAGTTTTCGTAACGACCCTCATACCTTCGTAAAAATATGTACGTATAAAAATTACTTTGCGAACAAAAAGTTTCATGTCTAAAGTTTCGTTAATCGATGTTTAAATGCTGCTGAACCTCATCCAATGGAAACTCAATATCAATCTACATATAATAACACCAGATGAAGCTTCGTTGAATTAGGTCAGTTTAGTACGAAATCTGATTTAGTACCAACAATTTTCACGCGTTCAGCACCTAATTAATGCACCGATAAGTAGAACAATTACATGAGTGATACGCATGTGGCCGAATAGGACTTACGATTCCGTTCCAGGTAAAGTATATTTGGCAGGTAACAGCGCATGCCGTTATCACCGTGCACGTGTGCATACATGTCTGTCAACTGAAGAGTGAAATCCGCTAACTCTGCTCCAGCTTTCGCTCACGAATAGCCCGTCCAATGATCCCGAATCGTCCACTTTTGCCGAAAAAATCTCGAGCACATTTCACTAATCTACAATTTCTCGCGGTTCGTCACAGTTTTTCAAAAAAGAAGAAAAAAGGGTTAACGAATCGTGAAAAAGAACAAACGCGCGAGAAAAACAGCAATCCGGTCCACCCAATCGATTCCAATGGATTTTGCATTCTTTGCCCATTGAACTTTCGCAACCGACTCGCCGAGTGGAAAATTACATATCCTTGCCTGATGAGCTGCTCCTAAATTGCCATCGATGGGTACGTGTTCTTTTCGATCCCAAAATTCAACTGTTGTAGTAACAAACGAATCGATTGAATTTATCGACTACTTTTTTCCGGGCTACATTCACGCTCCAGTTATCGAAATTTACGCTTCTGCATCTCACATAACTTAAATCTTGCTTGCTCAAAAATACTTTGTTGTTACGCGCAATCTCACTTCACGAATCCGTTTGATATTTACACTACACTCGGTTCCTTTTCATCACAGTGTCTCATTCGCGAGTTGAAGAGGTCCCGGGGAATCGCACGCTGGTTGATTTTTTCCACAACTCTGCTACTCCATTTTCTGCGTTCCATGCGTCAGAAATATCAAATTTGTACCATCTCAAAGGTCTACAAAATTCATACATCCGTTAAGTGATATTCATAAAGCTAAGGTCGCAACAATATTTATTATCGTTGCTCATATCAAGTTCTGCCATGAATATACACGTTATTCACCCCTCAAAAAACCGATAAAGTCATACGAGGAGAACAAAATTACAGGTGTAAGAAATGCGAATAGTGAACGAAAATCCAATGATGGGTTTGCAAACTGAAGAGATCGTTTTAATAATGAATCCAACGTGAAAGGAAACACTTTAGTGTAGCAATTCCCAGGAACAAAACACGTGACACTTTGAAATTCACCGCTGATGTGAAATGCATCTCGCACATGACTGCAACCACAGCGGACGCGCGCGTAATGGTGCACTGTAATCCACATTAGAAATATGTTCTAGAGACCACGAATGAAAATATTTGCAGAACAGTAACATCACGTGTTTGCGCTGAACGTTAGCGAAACGCAAAGCCTCAGAGAAGGCGGAAAGATCGATCCATTCGCTTTTGATGTGACGGTAAATGACGACCCTGCAGTTAAACTAACACCCGCCAAGTTTCGCAGCAGTAATAGGAACATCTGACACGAATGAACAGGAAATCATACGTGATCCGTACAGAGCGGCTCTAGCTCACTGACTGCCAAGCGTCGCCCCTTTTCCACCCCCCACGACCAACCAGCATCCCTGACCCCACGCGGCTTTCTCCTCTCAATCCGCCAACCACCGCCGAATCTTTGGCAGTACACAGTTCTCTGACTTCCGTAAAATACCGCGCTCTACTATCTCGGCCATCAACCATTAACGCGTCATCTTGCACGGATCTAGATTTACTTTGCGCTCACCGCGTCAATATGAGACGAGATGTAAAATATGAAACGCGCGGTCGACAGAAATTGGACGTGAAACAGCTGCCGCTTTTTCGAATCGACAACGCGTTCGCTGTTTCATAGAGATTTTTTGACGCTTTTTATACCCGTTGATACGATTGGGCGGAGTGGAAAATGTTCGAATTACCAAGAGTTTGCGATCCTTTCAGCAAAGACAAGAAGTGAAAAAAAAGGATGGAAATATTGTAGAGTGTTCATTTCAAACTCTAAAACTCAATCCACACAAGTTTCGAAGTTAATCATGAAAAAAATGTAGAAAAAGAATTTTGAAACGTAACTTTTTCAGTATTTCGGCACAGCAGGTATTCCAAGAAAGAACTGTGTGTACTCTTGGAATTTACAGCTGCTTAAAAGTAAAATGCCAACGAGGAACTCTCGATGATGCGTCATAAAAACCGGACTGTTTGAGAACATTATACTTTGTAAAGAAAGTTGAACGAATATTGTCGCCGTCCAAGTTGGAGAAAATAAAAAGTGGATGATAAAAAATTGGAATCGATTTCTGCTCTCTAAGATGCGCGTCTGTAAGTGTTTGGTTCGCAACGAGGTTAAGCAAAAACCAAATTGATAAAAGTGAAGGAAGTTTTTTGATCTTGGAAGTTGCATCGAATATTGTCCACGGATCAAAGATCAATGGTTTTTGTAAAATAGTTGGTTACGTCTAAGTGAAAATCTCGAAAACCAAAGAAGTAGGTAATGCAGCGAAATAGCCGAAGATAGAACATCAAAACCTACCTCAAGAGATAAAAGAAATAAATTTCCTGACGGAGATAACCTGGCCTAACCCAACCTTACTTGAACAGTAACACAGATTCCTTGGAGACGGTGAAGATTTATCTCGACTCCGGAGGTGCTTATTGCTTTTTATCCACATGCATTTCAGAGCTTTATTTTTCCAGTTTCCACGACGCCCTCTGTGGAGGGCTTGATTTTTTTGAATTTTTTCAGTTCAGGCAACCAAAGATGTAGAAAAACAGCTTATCTTGCTGAATAAAGACATAAGGAAAAGAAGTAATAAATAGTAGTGAGCGTGTCATAAATTCTACCTCATGTGGCAAGTATAGAGTCGACCATGTCATGAAATATAAAAGATTAACTAGTCTAGTCAAGTTACATAATGTTTCCCCGCTCGAAATTTGTTGAAATAGATCCAGGAGCTCACTTGATGATATTTTTTCTATTCTGTCCTATGAATGGTGGGAAAAATGAATGATCCTAGCAATCCCTTGATATGGTAGCCCTAACTCTTGTTTCAAAGTAAAGTGATGCTTTTTTATAAAGCAGGTAGAATTGCTGGATTCCGCTGATTTACAATATTTTCTTCCAAAATTGTTTGAATGAATTTCAATGTACAACATACTTTTGAAAACTTATTTCAACACGAAACCAATGTTTAAAAAACATATTGTTATATGTTTGTAGATTTGAATTACTTGACAGTTTTTTTCCAATTAATATAATTTGCACTTGAACAGAGATTTACATTCGATTTTCTTGCAATTTCAATATCTAGAATATTAAATTATTTTTAAAAAACTGTTGAGGTTAGGCCACAACAAATGTGCAAAACTACTGCAGACTCGACACTCACTTTTTTTCGAATAATCGTATATAAATTATCAAATAATTTGTAAATAAATTGAAGTTGAGAATAATATGTAGCAAAAAGAGAAAGAAGACTGTTTATTACGATTTCTGTTTGCTTCCAGGTTAACTTGATTTTTGTCAGTAATAAAAATTACAAGTTACTGCATTTTCTAACTCAGTTTGG
>JABFQM010003878.1:0-10665 GCA_022816865.1 Zelostemma sp. ZL-2020
AAAACAACAACCCCCAATATCTTCAAAAATTCCCCCCATAAAAAATTTTTAAATTTTTTATTTGAAAAAATCAGTTTTTAAAATTTTCAAATTAAAAAATAATTTAAAAATTTCAATTTAAAAAAGGATTAAAAAAAACATCGAAGGTCCTTTTTTTGGCCCCTGGGGAGAAAAAAAAGATGGAATTCCATCATTTCCACCCAACCCCCCCCCCCCCCAAAAAAAACAACCCTCAATATCTCCAAAAACGCCCTCAACCAAAAAACATCTAAACTCAAAAAAGAAACTCACTGGTATTGGGTTCAGGCGAGTCGCTGGGAAAGAATTCCCTAGCGGCGCTGTTCCCCCCGGGCCTGTAAGCCCCAGGAGTCAGAGGCATCATAGGACTCGGCTGGTCTTTAACGCAAACCTCGCTGAGTCTCTGAGCCGCAAGAGCAGTGGGTGTGGCCGGAGGACTCCCATTAACTTGCTGATTATCCTCGTCGGAGTCGCTTTTATACACCTGGGCCTGACCCGGCTCCGTGTGTCCTGGTGAACCGGCCTGGCTGTCAACGGAAGGCGCCGGCGACAACGTCACCGAATTCGCCGACATCAGGGACGCGAGGTTCGCCGCGTAGGGGCTGTCGACCCAGGTGGGGGTGGGAGGGTGCGAGTGCGGGCTCAGAGGGTACGAGGAGCCCCCCATCGTCGACCTCGTCGGCGTCACCGGGCTACTCGGCATACACCTCTGCAGCTGGCTGAAGTCGCGCGCCAGCATCCCCAGGACGTTGTGCAGCACGTCCCCCGCCCCCGGGCAACGCTCCCCCAGGTCCGATTTCGTAAGCAGGCACAAGGCCTTTCCGTTCATCTGGAACATGTCCATGTCGATCTGGGGCAGGTCGAATTCCCGCTCCGCCCAGCGCAGAAAAGACGCCACATCGTCCCGGGACCATAGTCGCGGGTCGGAGGCTGGAACATTTAAGGGTTGGGGGTTAGGTTTTGCCAGTTTTCGGGGGGTTGAATGGAAATTCGGAGTAAGAAGAAGCAAGGAAGAGTTTGGGGTTTTTGCGGAGTTTTTGGAGGGTTTTTGGGGGTTTCGAGGGGGTTAGGGTTTGGACGGGGGAAGGGGTGGTTCTGGGATTTGGCGGGGAGTTCTTTGGAAGTTTTTGGGTGTCCTTTTTGTGGTTTTTTGGGACTTGGGGATTTATTGGATCGGATTCGAGAGTACAAAGAAGTTTGGGGGTTGTTGGGGGGTGAAATTTATTGAAAGTCGATTTATTGGATCAATTTCAAAAATGCAAAGCGTAGAAAATTTTAGAGATTTTTATTGAAAAGTTTTTGTGTGGTTTTACTCATTTTTGGGGGTTTTTTTGGGCTTGATAGAAGATTTGGGAAATGGTTTTGGAATGTGATTTTTGGTGTTTTTGGGGGAGGGAATGTGGAAACAAAAAAACTGTGGAAAAGTTTGGAAATGGTTGCGAAATATTAAAAACATGTTCGGAAATTTTTTGAGTTTTTACTAAAAAGTTGGAATAAAAATGACCAAAAAATACGAAAACCCTTAAAAATAACAAGAATTGTAAAAAACGACAAAAAAAGTTTTCAAAAAATTTTACTAAGTCCCGAAAAACCACAAATATCACAAAGATGATCGAAGTTTTCTGTAACTCTTCAAAACTTTTTGTAGTTCTTTAAATACCCTCAATTTGTTTCCATTAAATTTGTCTATTTCGAAAATAAACGGCTTGTCAACACAAAAATATTTGTTCCAAATTCAAGCTGAAGAAAAGAAGATAATTACAAAGTAATTTGGACCAGACAAGTATCTGTCTAATGGTTTGGAAGTAGAAACTTAGACGTCAACAAATTCATTTTTAATGTCCTCGTTTATTCTGTTTATTTGTTCAAACATTACAACAAATAAAAACCATTAATTTCAACATAAAAAAATTAATCCTCCACTTTTATCACGCATTTGACCTGAAAAGTAAATTTCGTTTTTTCTCTAACCGAAAAAAAAAAATCGAGTGAAGTTAAAATCACAATTGAACCACCAAATTTTTCCAATTTTAAACGTCCCCGAGTCAGAACTAAATAAGAACCGATTTTTCGATCGTAATTCAATTTCCCACGATTTTGTTCATTTTGGAACACGAATTCGTCGCAATTTTCAACCCCAAACCTGCTTTTCCTCAACGGGAATTTTTATCTTATCATTTCCGAACGTCTGAAGCCACCGGTAAATTTAGCCCCGTAAATTTCCACCTTATAAATAGAAACTCGAACAGCGAGCCTTTATAAATAATGTAATCGGCCACGAAAATGCCCCCGTAATCGACAAGTTCCAAAATCGGTTTCGAAAACGCGCCAATTTAGAATGCGTTTAATTAGCGCCGTCTCGGAGTTCGACGTGAATTATAAACGCGCTCCAAATGTAAATTGGAAATTCGCTCGGTAAATTATTGAAATCCGTCGCGTTACGTTTATAAACGAGGAACAATTGATAATTCAGGTCGAGCGAAAATCGGTAAAATGCGGAGAATATTTACCTAGAGTGGTGGGAAGGTGAGTTTTGAAGTCTAAAAGTGGACTCGGGGGTGGGTGCGTCGACGTCGGGAAACCCGAAGTCGGGCCATATCGCCACAGCAAATCCGCCGGGTTGAACAGCAGAGATATTCGCGGAGGAAGACGGGAGTCCATGCCCGTCATTCCGCCAGAGATGGAAACCGGCGGCAACTGCGGCAGCTGAATGTTTGGCAGCAATTTCATAACACCTCCTGGTGATTTTCACCTGGAACACACCGAAAACTCTTTCAAATACAATTTAGAAAATATTAGAAAGCGCTGCGACGATTTTAGAGGTTTTTTGGGATTAAATAAATGTCGGTTTTTGAGTTTTTCCGCGGTTTTTTGGAATTTCGCGATTGAGTTTTCGTGATTTTTGAGAGAATTTCAGTTCGCGTCTTTTTTTAATAATGTCATCGTGGTTTTTTGCGAAAAAACTGTGCCTTTACGTCTTTTTTTTGTAGTTTTTCTAATAACATTTGTTATTTTGAACAGTTTATTGAACTTTATTTTGGATATTTTGTTATCTTTTGTAGATTTCGATTTGATTAATTCAAATACAATGGAAATTTATCGTGATTCTTGTCGCGTGTCATTATTTAATTCTATTATTAGTTAATTTATTAATCAAAAAGATATATTAAATCAATACATTTTTGGTTTTAACTGGTTTTAATCGATTTAACAACAATAAATTGAACGTTCGGCAGCACTTTCTCCACCAATTTTCACCAGGAAATACGAAAAACTCTTTCAATTAAAATTAAAATTTAAAATAGATTAGAAATTGCTGTGATGATTTTGGAGGTTTTAGGGAATTTTTATTTTCGTGAATTTTGCGGGTTTTTTTTGTTTTGGTATTAAATTGTCGGTTTTTGTAATTTTTTTAATTCAATTTTTGCAATTTTGGTATTTTTTGGTATCAACTTGTCGGTTTTTGGGATTTTTAATATTTTCCATATTTTTTTGTAATCTTTCGAACTTGAAAACAGAAAAAAAACTTACAAAAATTACGAATTCTTTGGCGGTTTTTTGTAATTTTTCAAATTTTTGTGTACCTTATTTTTGATACTCTTCTTATTTTTTGTAAATTTTGTTTTAATAAAT
This sequence comes from Zelostemma sp. ZL-2020, assembly GCA_022816865.1. Lineage (NCBI taxonomy): Eukaryota > Metazoa > Arthropoda > Insecta > Hymenoptera > Platygastridae > Zelostemma > Zelostemma sp. ZL-2020. Next base: position 3,652 of record JABFQM010003878.1, read on the forward strand.
TCGAACAAGATATAAATTTTAATTTTTGTCGCATGTTTTTTTCAACTAAATCATAAATTAATTGAATAGTCTCTCTTTTTACTCAATCAACAAAATATATCAAATCGATCAAATTCATGAAACAAGAAACCGCAAAAAAAATGTTTTATTCAATATGAAACCTCACAGAAAATTACAAAATATTTCACATTAAATTTTAGAATCATTTTTATATTTTTAATTAGTTTTTCATAGAATTGTTGTATTTTTAAATTCTATATTTAGTAATTTAATAATAAATCAATCGATGATTTGCCGATCCCATCAATTGATAAAAATTTAATCGATTCTTCGATAGTTTTAATTAATAGATAATTCCATCTAAAAAAGAAAATCTCTAAACAATGTCAACAAAATCTAAAAACAAACAACAAATCATCAAAAAAATGTTAAAAAGCGCGAAAATGACAACAAAATTATCACAAAATTAAGGAAACTAGTTCAATGATTGCGAAAACCACGAAAAATACACAAAAAGTACATAAAACCATCTCAAAATTCCGTAACCAATTTATAATTCGGAAAAACGCAGAACCGAACGTTCGGCGGCGATTTCCCCGTGATTTTCACGTGAAACACGAAACGCTCGTCGAAAGGCCGCTCTCTCGAGCGCTAAAAACCGCCTCGAAGTCAAATGAGGAGCCGAAAGACGATTAACATTGAATGTAACGGCATAAGAATCGCGAAAAGGCAGGAAGAGTGTATCCGCTTTGGCAGCGGGATTTACATAACGTAATTCAATAGACGCCGGTACACTTCCGCCGCCGTCGTTTACGCGAGCGCTAATTCGTCGACGACGACGCGAGTTTCTTGCCTCGGAAATCCCTCGGGCTCCGGAGTTCGAGCTGTTTTTTCAGCGCGAATCGACGGAGAATAATTGAAATTATCCTTATCTCAATGTCGGAAATGTGTTTTATTCGATGTTAATGACGCGATCTCGCGCTGGCCTTCGCGACATTTACCGACTTTTCCAGCTTTTCTTGCGGGAAATGGCAGCTTTTTATCCATGAATCGATTTTAAATTCAGCAATAAATTTAAGGTTTTTTTGAATTGAGTAATTTTGGACGGGAAAATAGAGATGCACTTTTGAGCAATGTTGTACAAATTTATAGTATTTTACGAAACAATACAAATCGCTACGAAAAAATTTTAAACAGATATGTAAATTGCCCAAAAACTGCAAAAAAAAATGTACAAAAACCAAAAAAACCGCGAGATATAGTCCATATCAATTTCATTTTCCCAGCTTTTCCAAGTTTTCCAATTTTCCAGATCACGCGGCGACCCTGGGAATATTTCCCGCCTCGCTTCCGTTCCCGTTTTTTCACAGCGTACAAATCAACCAAGAAATCCGCAACTCCGAAGCGACTTCCGTAGAAAGAAATCAAATCGCTCAAAAAAATCCACCTAACGCGTCCTTGTTTCTCGCAAAAACATTTAAAAATCAATTTTTTCGTCGATAATCGATCGCGGTATTCGAAAGAGGTGACCGGAAGTTCCGGTTAAAGAAAGGGGCCGGCGGAGGGGAAGGGAGGGGAGGGAGATGACCTCGTATCCATCTCCAGAGTCGCCTTTCTTCGAGAATAAAATTCTCGATGCCAGAGGTTCTCTTTTCCAAAACCTCAAAGTTCGAAAAATGGATTCGAATTTTTCGCAAAAATTACACGAAAACTCGTAAAAAATCCCGTTTCTCGTCTCGCCGAGCAGAAAATTGGGCCTTGAACTTGAAACGTGTCGTCGGTGCAGCGAAAAAACTTTTCCGCTTTGTTTCGAAAAAGAAAAAAATCGCTTCCGCGTGCTGAGAGCGCGCGCGTTATCGCCTTATCGCGTCGAAAATTAACGCTACGTGACTTTTCTCGTAAACGGACGCGAGTGCTGCGCGAAAGCGCAAACATTTCAGCCGGAAGCGAGAGCCTGTCACAAATTATCGACTGACACATTTACCGTTCGAGTCAAGGAATAAGGAAATTCTTCGACGATTTTTTTTAGGTTAGGAATTTTCGGATTGTTTGTCGCGTCATTGAAAACACCGTTTTTGTTTGTTTATTCATTTTTTACTGGGACGCCTCAATTTGTACTGCATTTTTTGCATTCGCTTGCATATTTTTCCGAAAAAATTTAATTCCTTCGTAATGCGAGTACATTTCGTTACCGTTCGTAATTTTTGATAATTTTTCCATTAATACGAGCACGAAAAAATCTCTAGAGATCCATTAATCCATTAATTAAAAAAAAATGAAACCGCGCGAACGAATTTATCTGGCAATCAATCCATCTCCAGACGCGTTTCCGTTTCGCTGCGCAGACTTTAATCGCGATAATCGCCGGCCATTGGAGAATTAAAATTGCATTGGCTTCATTACAAAAGCGAACGATATTCAACATGATTACGAAACCAACGAAAACAAGGCGACAATTAGACCGTGAAATCGAGGCTCATTTCTGACGAAAGTGATAAGCTTAATCAGATTTTTATTTAATCAGCTGCGGCGTGAAAAGTATCTCGAGGGACTCGCAACTTTTTTTCTCACTTTTCAAACTGTTAAATCGAACAACGCGCGAGAAAAAGAAATGAAGAAGTCTTTTCTCGGGAGATAAAAGTTGAAAAAACAATGCGTCTGTTAGGCAAACAAAGATCTCTCGTCGGCCAAGAAATTCCTCGCGCTCGTCGTTCGTTCGTCCCTCCCGATGAGATCGCTGAATAAAGGGGCGTGCACCGCCACGTGTGGACGGGACTTAACCATGCGCGACGCGCGCTCGACTGATAAACTAAACGCCTCGGCGACGTGTCAGTGACCCTCTCCTCCGTCTCGCTCTTTTCGCGATCGTCTCGCTTCAATTTCTCGATGTATTTCTCTCTTTCTTCCTAACCACCCGATCCCGGAGCTTTCCCTTTTTACCGCCCTCGTAAAATCTTTGTTCCCCGAACGAAAATCGAACGATGATTTATCTCGCCTTCAAGAAATTCAACTTTTACGAGCCCTCTTTAGGGCCGCACGCTAAAAGTTCGAAAAAAATAAGTCAGAAACCATTTTTTTATAAAAAAATCATCGATTGATTTCGCGGGATTTTTAAATTTTGGCGCCGAAAATTCTTTCGAACGCCGGAGGAATTTGACGATTTCTCGAGAGGGAGCGCGCCGGGAAAAACAACCTGTTACGTGGGGGTGATCGGGAGACGTTGAGAGCCCCGGAGCCCGTTACAAAGAGAAGAGTAAGAGGCTCTAGCTGCACGTGCATGAAAGTAACGCCGACCGGAAGTCGATAAAAAGCCCGGTACACCCTCGTCACTCGGCACCAGCTTCTCGTCATGGGAACAGGACCTTAAGCACCCGAGAGAAGGAGAAACGGCTAAACCCGACTCTCGAGTGGTCTTACACAGTGACAGATTATTCACGTCTTCGAAGCGCATTGTACTCGATACTTTATTTTCGCTCTTGAAACGGCTCCGTTTTTCGGGCGACAAAGGAACTCGTTTTTTTTCCCCGCAAAAAAGAGTGAGGTTAGATAATTGCGAGTTATCGGAAGGCAAATATGAAGAGGGCGATTTATCGGCAGGTGTACGTGTAAATCCGTAATCGATCGAGCGACGAGAACGCTGTAATTTCTTCGTATTCGCGATCAAGAGATGAGATTTCGAATTCGAAGAATTTTTTGGCGGAATTTCATAGGTTGCTCACCTGGTAATGTAGGGGGCGTTCAGGAATATTGAAATAGAAATACAAGATGACGTCACTTTATTTCGACGCTCGGCTGACCGGATTCGAGTTCGATATATGGACACATTCAAATAAAAATGTAAACAAGTCCCATTCCACGAAATCGTTTTTAATAAATCACAACAAATAATATTATGATTGGAAAAATAAATCGTAAAAAAAAGCGACATTTTTAAAAAACATTAACTACGATTTAACGACGTTGTTTTTATTTATCTATTCCGTTTATTATTTTAAAAAACACAAACAAAATCGTATCGATAAATCTTCGATGTTTTTCGGAAGAAAAACGGACTCGTTTCGATTTTCCAGGTAACCTGGCAACCCTGTTCGATTAATAATAATCCCGATCCCTCCCGCCTTTTTCCCGCAGCACAAAAGACACGAAAAAAGGCCTTTGGGCAGCAATGAAAAGGCGTCAAACAAAGCCCGACTCAAAAGTCTCGAGAAGAAGACGAAGGCCCCGTGAAATCGCGTCGTTGACTCCGAAGTAAAAAGCGTAAGTGCCCTCTCTCTCCGAAAAATGTCCGGGGGCGGGGACGAGTCGGCGCGTCCTTTGAAGAACGCGGAAGTGCAGAGACGCGGGACGCCGAGAACGAGAGAGAGAACGCGAGATTATCGCTGTTCCGGGAACCTTCGAAAGGTCGTCTTGTTTTGTCGAACGGACAAAACCGCACGCGGCGACAAAGTCGCCCCCCCAAAACAAAGCGCTCGGCATTTTTCCCGGGCTAACATTTTTCGCGGGAAGAGTTGGATTTCGCTTCGCAGCGCCATCCCCCGCTGTTTGACTTATTTCTCGGCTAAACCGAAGCCGCGATTAGTCCCGGGGCGTCACCCCAAAGGAAACTTGGGACTCTTTTTCCCCCGAATTCCGATTGTTCCCGGCGCTTCGAAAAACCGGAAAGTTTTCGTCGCCCGAAATGAAGACGGAAGTAACGGGCCGTTTGGCAGGTGCGCAAATAACGTCGGGAAGTGCCGTCGTAATAATAGAGCGCACGGAAAGAGCGAAAAATAGAACGCTACCCGGACGAGGCGGCCGAAATTAACCGAAAAACTACTTTTTGCGTTTTTTCCATTGCGAGGAGGCTTTAATTAGAACGCGGGAGGCGCCATTTTCAAAATGGATTTCTGAATTTGCCGCGCTGCAGGCGATTGGTGCGCCATCTATGTGCGAAATGGCGGGGAACATTTGGGAACGTTTGCTGTCGCGAAGCGAACTTTTCTTCGGGACAATGCGATTAACAAGCGCCGACGTCGCTTCCGCGAAGATTACACTCGAACTTTGCCCTCGAAACTGTGCAGTCGACGAGAGTTACAAGCGCGATTAAGTAACGTTCGATGTATGGAGTCGGAACCATTCGAAACGGTTCGTAACTTTGACAGGGTTGCCACTTTCATTTCTGCCTAAAGTTCGGGGACTTTTTTAGGTTTACAGCTTGGAAATGAGGTTTCACTTGACTGTAAATAAATCGTACTTACTGGAGAACTGGATTTTTGCAAGGAATTTGAAATAGTAAAAATGTAATTTAATAAAAATTTGAATTTGGGAGAAAAATATGATTTATAAAAAATAAAAATGTGACCATTTTTCAAAACAAACTGATTGGCTCAATTTTTCGATGTCGATTTTTCCGAAAATCGGGTTGTTTATATACGAAATTGTTTCTACTTTTTGCATTTTTTGTATGTTTGTAGTTAAAATTTAAACAAAATGTATACAAATGTACATTAATCTTAAAAAAGTATAAAAAATTGCGCTACATTTTTCATGTTTCTTGTATTCTTTGATTTTCTTTGTATTAATTACTCAATTTTATTGTTTTTTAATATTTTTGAACAATATTGTGTACTTTTTCGTAATTTTTGGTAACGTTTCTTAATTTTATAGTGTTCCGAATATTTCCGCAATTTTCAGTGTTTTGTCGCAATTTTTGTAATTCATTTTTGGGTTTTGTAAATGTTTGTAGTTAAATTTTTAATAAAAACATAAAAAATTAGTACTTCTTAAAATTTTTTATACTTATTCCAATTTTTTCCAATTGTTTGTAGTTTATCTCAAAATTTAAGAAAAATTATACAAATTAAAAATGCAAAAAGCAGAAAAAATTTCAAAAAACCTCAAAAAATTATCAAAAAACAAAGAAACTAAAAACGTACGAGAACCTAAAAAAAAAGTGCGACAAATGTTCAGCATTTCTCTCAAAACATTCCAAAAAAATACAAAAAACCAAAAAAACGGTTAAAAAAATGAAACAAAACAAGCAAAAACACGATATCAACAACACGAAAAGCCCAAAAAACCGTGACACATTCCCCCGTGGAACGTCCTTCAAAGCATAAAAAATCAATACAAAAAAACCAGAATAAATGCCCAAAAAAATCCCGAATTCCCCAAACTCCCTCCCCCAAAAAACCGCTCCCAAAGTAATCCTCAAAACCCATCCCCCCCCCAAAAAACGCCCGCCCCAAGATACCCGTCGAACCCCCCAAAAAAAAAAATCCGCTCCGCGCGAAATCGAAACCGGGAAATAGCCTGCGCATGCAAGCGAACAAGGAAAGGGTTGGCAGGAACGCGAATCCGCGTTCGGTAGGTGTATAAATATGCCAGGAGGAAGTGTGTACGATAATAGAACGCGCGGCACAAGTGGATCGCGCGTCGCCAAGGCAAGCGGGAAAAGAAAGAAAGAGAACGCGTGACTACCTGTCCCCGCAATCGGATAAACGTACTCGCTTTATCAGCGACCAACGCCGCCTCGACTCTTTTCCACCCAGCTTTTAACTGCCCTTTCGATTACCCAATTACCCCAGATTCCCCCACGCGAACGGCCACTAATCCTCGTTCCAACTCCGTAGATAAACGATGCATTCGGGGGCTCTTACGTAAATATTTTTTCCACGCCTTCTTATCTGTTTACCGAATCGCGAACCAACAAACAACACCAAAAGTCGCGATTAGATACGAAAAACAAGTTGATAAGCCGAAAAAAGGCCTTTCTCCGTCCACCTTGCCCTCCCCCCCCCCCCCCCCCCCCCCCCCCCCCCCCCCCCCCCCCCCCCCCCCCCCCCCCCACGCCCCCCCCCCCCCCCCCCTCCCCTCCCCCCCCCCCCCCACCCCCCCCCCCCACCCCCCCACCACCCCCCCCCCCCCCCCCCCCCCCCTCTCCCCCCCCACCCCCCCCCCCCGCCCCACCCCCCCCCCCCCCCCCCGCCACCCCCCCCCCCCCCCCCCCCCCGCCCCCACCCCCCCCCCCCCCCC
>JABFQM010003879.1:0-10670 GCA_022816865.1 Zelostemma sp. ZL-2020
GCAGTCTTGTATTCTTTGAGATTTTCAAATTTCGCGGCACAATAGGAAACATAACCAAATTGGCACTTCGATTTCATTCCAGTGCATAATTTGCCAAAAAATACGGCAATAATTACGTTCTTTCGGCTTTATAATTACTAATTAACATTTATATACTGCTCATTATGACGAAAAATATGTATATTTCATTCATCAATGACGAACCTTCGCTTGACTAGCACGCAGCGCTCCAACTACCTTAAGGACGTTAAGAGCGAGTTCGAGTCCGAGGTTAGAATACCACGTTGTAGCATGATCCAAGCTCAACGTTTGGTGAGATTTATTGTTGAAGTAACGTGATGAGGTGAAATCATAGCGAATAGTTAATTCAGCACGTTTGTTACGGGATCGACTCCTCCCAAATTATCTCGAAGATCGCGGTGTTTGGCGTCGTCAAACGTTGTACATCAGTACTTTTGTCCTCTGCACATTCCTGAGGGGGTACAAGTATCATACGTTGACTGCGGGGATCTGGTGTTCTGCACATTCCTGAGGGGCTAGAGATCTGCATTTCAGCCGATGCGTCACGCGATTTTTCGTGTCAAGTTTTACATGAGTATCGAAACATTTTTATTGAAAAGACTTTAAACGATTGTGTGAATGCGTACGTTTGGTATGTATGTGTATTGGAGCGTTATGTTATGATTTCTTTATTGATGTTTACTTGAATATTGTGATATTGTGTATTCCGCCAGAGTAGAGAGTACAACTTCGCTCGAGGACGTTTTTACATAAAATTGGAATCGATGTATTTTGTATTTGATGAATTTTCTGGAAACGTTTCATGAAATTGAATATTTTGAGAATTGATGTGATATTTGAAAACTGATGTTTTGGGGTATTATGATATGTATTTTGTGGCGATGTATTATGCAATGATTGATTTTTTAGAGGTTGATAATGTTGTTTTGATGAGATATAGTTTGGAGGTTATTTTCGGAAATCCGCGTGCGTGTATTTATGTGTGAGTGGTATTTGGAATGTTTGGATTTTGTGCGTGTTCGAGATATTTGGACGATTTTATAGATTGTGAGAAGGTTGTTTCTTGCCGTCAATATTGATGCTGTGTTTCTTTCGATATTCCTTGGCTTGCCGCCGTTTTTTTCTCCTGCCTCTCAGGTTTTTTCATTGATTAAACACATGCTTTCGTATTTAGTTGTTTTTATTTTGTGAAGTTGTGGCGGTTTCTTTTAAATTTCTTTTAGGTGAAAAAATCCACAACATTTTGGCGCCCGAACAGGGTCAAGCCAAATTTTTCGAAGAAAGCAGCATCGATAGTCACGAACTATAAACAATTGAAAAATTTTTTTTGGGTTTGTTTTGTTAACACGCTCGAAAATGTATCGCTCGCCACCCTCACGTCAAGAAAATCTCGACGAAATTGTACAGGATGTTAATGACAGCGATGCACCTTCGAATGAGCAAAATTTAAACCAATTTCAATTTGCCAGTCCAAACCTTGTGAATTTTCAAGTCCCAGCGAATGAGGATTTGGAAGACAATGAAAATGTGCCAAGGCAAAATATTGATTTAAATGAACAATTGCAGGAACTACGAGAACAATGCCGGCGTCAAGAGTCAGAATTGGAGCAGCTCAGGGCCGAAAGGAACGGTCAAGGCATAGAGAGGAAGAAGCCAGGTTGAGGGGAGTCGTTGACGGCGAGCGGGAAAAGACTCAGAGGCTGCAACGAGAAATTGAGGTAGAACGTGCAGCCATCCGTGTCTCCTCCAGCGCGGCAGTTCCGACATCGGTGCCCCAAGAATCACGCGCAGCTGCTCCGGACGGTTCAGGTACGCTTTTGGTCACCGCGTTAGTTAATGAATTGCAGACGTTGCATTTGGACGTTGGCGTGCCACATTTTGGAAATAATAAAGCCAACCCCAAGAAATTTTTAGCGCGATTCGATAGATACTGTCGAAGCAAAAGAGTCCCTGAAATAACGAAAATGACAATACTTGAAAACTCTTTAGAAGGTCGAGCTAAATTATGGTTTGAGGCGAAAGGTTTTTTAACGTACGATGAATTTCAAGTGCAGTTCATGCAAGAATTCTATTCGATGCCGATTAGAGTCAAATTGAAACAACAATGGTTAGATACCCGATACGATTCAAGTAGGGTGACACTCGAAGAGTTTTTCTTGCAACAGATTAAAGATGCGGCGTATTTAGAGCCGGTCATGCCACCGTATGAGATGCATTGTAGCATAATCAGGAGAATGCCCAATTGGGTACGGCAAACGTTATCTACGGTCGATTTATCCGAAACAACCATAATTACTCGAACACTATCGAATTTAGATGCGCTTCAGATGGAAAGGGATATAGAAAGAAAGAGAAGGGCAAACTATAACGCACATGATCAAAGCAGCGACATCAGAGTTAGAGGAATGCGAGGTCAAAGTAAAGGAAAAAATATAATAACGAATAAAGAAGCTGGGGAGGTAGGATTACCCATCGGTGTTGTAAATTGCAACGTGCGTGTTCCTCCTCCTCCTGTTCAAAATCAAAGAAAAAACTAAAAAGCCGCACCTTGATAACAGATCCGCGCAGGGATGGCGGCCCATATTCGTTTGCGGAAGAACTCAATGACGGAGTCTTAGATAACGAATCTTTGACAACAGGATCATATCCTGTTAGTCCTCAAGTAATGGTAAAGATCTTTGGATTTCCTGTTTTGGCGTTAATTGATACAGGTAGTGAGATAACATGCATTTCAGAAGATTTTTATCAGTATCTGATTGCAAACTATAAAATTAAAGAATTTCCAGTAACTAATATGATTGTTTTTACTGCAATTGGCAAGAAGAGCACCGTGATTAAAAAGCAAGTTTTAATAGAGGTTGGGTTTGGAAAGCAAATTATTCAGACACACTTTTTGGTAATTCCTAAGTTAACATCTAAAGTAATTATAGGAAATAATTGGCTTTATCGGAATCGAGTAGTACTGGATTATTTTGAAAAGAAAATTGCTATTCAAGGTCAACCTTTGGATTCGGATAAGGTAGTTTTTGAACAAAATAACACGGAGCAAATGGTCACGAGAGAAATTGATAACGTTATGGTAATTCAGATCATTGAGAAAAATAGTGTAAAACTGGATAAGCTCGTTTCGCTAGAGACGGAGATAATATGGACCAGGGAATTTCGGGCACCAGTGTAAAAATGTCAGCTTTGTATAAGCAGGATGAGAAAGAATCATTTATCGAAGATGTACGTGACATTGTTTCAAGTATCGCATATTTAACAGAAGAACAAAAGGGGGTTCTCAACTCCACCTTGAACAAATACTATCGGTTATTTTCATATGAAGCTATACCAGCGGGTTCTTATAAGCACGAAATTAAACTCATAAATCGTGATGCGTATGTATCTTGGACATATCCTGTTCCGTTCGCAGTAAGAGAAGCTGTGCGGTTAGAAATACCATAGATGATCAAAGCTGGTATTGTAGAGAGATCGATATCTCAGTATTGCAGTCCCCTAAAAATGGTAACTAAAAAAGATGGCAGAGTTCGCCTATGTTAAGATGCGAGATTTATTAATGCGAAAATTGAAGCAGATCACGAGTCACCACCGTTGATACAAGAATTAATTTAAAGTCATTACAGAGTAAAATTCATTTCGATAACTGATTTGGCGTATAGTTATTGGCAGATTGCGTTGACAGAGGAGTCTCGGCAATATACTGCTTTCAAGTTTGATGGTACTTTGTATCAATTCAGACGAATTCCATTCGGCCTGAAAACCGCTGGGAGTGGATTTCAGCGCGCATTGTCGTACACATTAGGCAATGATTGTTTACCTTCTATGAAAAAATATATTGACGATCTAATGATCTGTTCTCCTTCTTTCGAATCTCATATAAACCACATTGACTTTATGTTTTCAGAATTACGAGAAGATAACTATACTTTGAGGTTAGATAAATCGAAATTTTGCACACAGTCTGTCAGCTTTCTTGGGTATGAACTATCAATTCATGGTGTAAAACTATCGGGAGACCGTTTAGACAAAATTAGAAATTTTCAACGTCCTCGTAATTTGAAGGATTTGCAGGTTTTCTTAGGGTTATGCACCCAGATAGAAAAGCGTGTATGAAAATTTTGGAGCAATTTCATTACAGAACTTTAATTTCTCCATTTATGCAGCAAAATCGGTGAATTTTATTGCGGCATAAGTAGAATAAAAATGAATTAAGTTAATATGCAGCCATATGAACTAAAACAATTCGTACATTTAATGTCTGTATAAACTGCTATCAGATGAGGAAATATATTAGAGCAAAGGTAGCGAAAACTGATTACAGAAATAAATGCCCAATATTGTATGAATCGCATGCAACTTATGTTTTAGCATTCGTTGCTGCATGTTCAAAAAATACATGTTTGAAATATTATTTTTTTTAAATGACGCAATACTAGGAAAATATTAAGCAGGATATACACTTTACAAATAGTGTAGCATGGGAATCGAAGAAACAAATGCTACAAATATTGCGGCTTGCGCATGCCGGAATAGAATTTAGTACAATTGAGCCCTTGGAAAGCATAACCGACGAAGCGCTCGGCTTATAGTACGCCGTAGAGGGGCGGTCGCGCGACATGATTAGCCAAATATGTGAATAATGAAAACAGCGAATAAAAAATGTAGATATATAGCGAATTCAAAACTGAGTACTTTTTATTCTTGGCATTTTGTGGTCAAGCTCATAGTTTTCCATTGAGAAATTAATGCGATTCGATATTTTGTCAATTGAATTTAATGTTTTTCAAAAACCAAATCGCGATAACTCAGTTGAATATTGATGGAATATTACAAATTTATATTTGACTTATTCACTACACTTGCGCGATACCTAAAGCCAGAAAAAATAATTCGAAACCTATTTGATTATCAAATATTAAATATTATTCATCAAGACCGAATAAAATCACGTTTTGCAAGCTTCGCTGAAAAAAGTGTGTTACGTTTTTCAATGAGAATGAAATTAAATAACAAGCGATCATTTGTTTATGTTTTAAGATGGATTTGTCAAAAGAAGAAGTCGATCGGATGATTATTTTCTAAAATATGTGTAAAAACATTCGAATGTTTTACACATGTTTTTACACATATTTCAAAAAATAATCATCCGATCGACTTCTTCTTTTGACATAATTATCTTGAAAAATAAACAAATGATCGCGTATAATTTAATTTCATTATTATTGAAAAACGTAACACACTTTTTTTCAGCGAAGCTTGCAAAACGTAATTTTATTTGGTCTTGATGAATAATTATCAATATTAAATAATCAAATAGGTTTCGAACTATTTTTTCTGGCTTTTAGGCATCGCGCAAGTGTAGTGAGTAAGTTAAAAATGAATTTGTAATATTCTATTAATATCTAACTGAGTTATCGCGATTTGGTTTTTGAAAAACATTAAATTCAATTGACAAAATATCGAATTGTCATAATTTTTCAATGAAAAACTATGAGCTTGACTACAAAATGTCGAGAATTAAAAGTACTCAGTTTTGAATTTTCTATATATCTACATTTTTTATTTGCTTTTTTCAATATCAATATATTTAGTCAATCGCGTCGCGCGACTGTCCTTCTCCGGCGTACTAGGCCGAGCGCTCCGTCGGTAATGCTTTCCGAGGGCTAAATTGCATGATTGTAGATGAAATACTATCGCTCTTGCATAATTTAATACTTTCCAAGGAATTTCTTTACTATAGTACATTATTGAATATGTACTATATATCAAGTTTCTTGCCGTGAGGAACATTAAAAAGTAAAGAAACAATAACAGAGATTTTTGAATCATATAATTTTTTCTTCTTTATGTAACATTAATATGCAAGCCAATTAACAACGTTTTCTTTATCCGCTCAACTTTGCGCCTGATGGTGCTGACCCTCTAGTCATTCGGTTTCGGAGAGTAGGTCAGGTACAGGCTCGAGTTTCCGCTCCTAATTTCCAAAAATGTAATTTTAATAACATTTCAATGATTGCATTTTACTTTATTACTCACATCTTATTCTTCTTCAACTGGTTGGTTAGAACTCGCCTTGTCCACTACGGCCTGTGCGGCCGCTGCAGCTGCAGCTGCAGATGCATCTCCTCCTCCTCCTCCTCCTCCTCCTCCACCTCCTCCTCGTCATAATAAGAGTAGTTTGTTACTTAAGGTATCATTTCCACACAACTAGGTTTATAATAATTGAAAAAGATTCGTTTTCTGAGAACGCTTTTATTGAATAGAAATGATGCTCATTTATGACGGAATTCAAATAATTGTACCGTGTTTGCGACGGCAAACAATGTTTTGCGAAACAAGGCCATGCATATTACAGGAAGTTCCGCTTGTTATGTATGACGATAAGATAGGTATCCAAAAATTGCATTTGAATGCATTTGAATTTATTATTGTTTTCGAGAAATCGTTGAGCCAAGTTTTCTGCTGATTATCGCAATGACAGTTTCGTAGTTTTTGTATTTTTAATGGGTTGCGAGTAATTTTATCTTTGCTTTATTCTGTGTTCAATATGGTTTTCAATTGCTACGTCTTTGAATGGATTTTGTCGCGCCTTCACTATCTAAACGCGCCACAATATTTTTTATTGTGGAAATTCTGATTGTTGTTCGAAAATATAAATCAATCGATGATTCGATCGATGAATTTCAATTTTTTGAGTTGTTCAGGAAATACCTTACCAATCTTGAGTACAAATTTAAAATAATTCTATGGAATTGAAATATAGAAACTCACACAATTCTGGACCACATTATTGTAATGTAGTGACAGTAAAGCGCTGGCAAATTCGGTACTATCTTTATGGATCTTTTTTTTCAACTCAGTTTATAAATAAACCCATTCGGATTCTTACTGTTAGTCGTGTGAATTACAACGATTATATATGAATCATTCGTTATGAATGAGCGAGTGTAGTTTCTTTCATCGACTTTCAATAACCCATCAATTTTCCGAAATTTCTCTCCCCTGAAAAAACTCGAAATATATAGTTACAACGCACACTTACTCCTGCTACCTCGACGAACGCCTCCTTTTCTGGCACCTGCGCGTTTCCTGGCCGCGATCTCAGATGTTAATATCATTGCGATGAAAAAAATCGCTAATATGAAGTGTTTACGAAATATCAACATCGTGAGAAAACTTTTCATATAACGAATTTTCGTTTTTCACGACATTATATACCCTTTTTAATTATCCACGCAATTTGCAAACAGACAAATAGATAATGTTAAATGTTTTGCGGAACAAGGCCAAGTTTCGCTTGTTATGCCTGACGATAAGAAAGGTATTCAAAAACGGTTCTATAATACCATTCCTTGAAGCACGCAATATTTTAGAAATATGCCAAAAATTTTCCTACAAGTATTCCTGGGATATCAGAATGTCTGGCGCTTGTCCCTTAAATCTAAGGAAAAAGAAATATTCTAAGAATATTCTGGTACAATATTTTGAAAATATTCTATCCACACAATTTTTGATCCAACAAATAGAGAATATAAAATGTTTTGCGAGACAAGGCCTAGTTCCGCTCCGCCTTTTACGACGATAAGATAGGTATCCAAAAACGATTCTCTGTTACTTTCTCTAAGAGTACAAAATATTTTAGGAATATGCCAAAATATACCTAAAAATATTCCTTAAGTATTCTTGGAATATACAATATTTTTCGAAGATTCTACCAGAATATTCTCGAAATATTTCTTCTACCATTGGTCTAAAGATCAAGGGCCGAACATTATTTTTTTACAGGAATATTTTTAGGAATATTTCTAAAATATCGTGTGCTCTTAAAGTTGCTAGACTTATATGAAAAGTTAATAAATATCAATATTGCGTCGCCACAGAAAAACCAAGTAGCTGTATAATCGGTCGTGAGCTTGCATATCCATCAAGGTTCAACAGTCCCTTCTAAAAAAAACAATCTTCGGAAAAAAAACCCAGCCAGACAAGGATTCGTATTCCCGATCTACAGACGCGAGGTTAATGCATTCAATCCATTACACTACGGGGCCACGAATTCCTCATTTTAAAACATATTATTCAAGCGCTCAAAACTCCAATTCGTTTTCGCGTAACCACGCCGAACAACTGTTCACTCGTTTCGGATTCAATACGACGACAATTTTGAATCATTCACTTAATAGATGAATGAAAATAATTACGGTCTTAGTTAAGGTGGACCGTCACCGTGCATATGACCAGCAGCGCATTCATCCGTGTATTGTAGTACCATAAAAAAGCACATGAGTACCGAGTTTATAGATTCAAGGCTGTGAAAATATTTTACCACTTGCGAAAATTGTCTTTCCCAGTTCATACTCACGTATCGTGATTGGCATCTTATAAGAAGTTTAATAATATATTGTAGTATAATCGTATGGTTGTAATGTGCAACTAAGAGAACGAAAATATTGTGTATGAAATCTGTTTATCGTGACAATATATTGGTGTATTCAATATAAAATGCATATGGCTATAAATAACTGTAAAAT
Organism: Zelostemma sp. ZL-2020; assembly: GCA_022816865.1. NCBI lineage: Eukaryota > Metazoa > Arthropoda > Insecta > Hymenoptera > Platygastridae > Zelostemma > Zelostemma sp. ZL-2020. The sequence goes on from JABFQM010003879.1 coordinate 8,553, forward strand.
TTATATTTTACAAACACAATTTTTTACATGCTGTATAGCGACTACATAGAAACTTCTGTATTTTAAATTGATGCACCCGATTTCGACGGAATACTTCTTCCCCTTCAGATACATTTTCGCTAATATCTTTTTCACCTAAACGTCGTTTTTATTGCAATATTTTACAATTACTGTCCTTGTTGAGATGCAATTAGAATATTGAGACGTTGAACACTCGAAAAACAAGAATTAAAGACACGACGATTGAAAAACACTGATAAGTGTTTGCTATGTTTCCCGGAGATACTTTTGAACACACTTCTGTTGGCAGTGTCGTACTACGTGCAAAATGATAATTTTCACCCTGCCCAGTACGAACTTCAATCTTATTATTTAGGAAAATCGACTTTTCGACCCAAGCGGATTGTACATCATGAAGAAGAATTTACTACAAGAAAGTGATGTTTTTTTTCCATTACTTTATCCCTAAACCTACATTTTTCAACATGACAACCATAAGAACTCAATAAAATAGAGATGTCATTGGGAGAATGATATCACTCTTCCAATTACACTACATCCTTTAGACATTTCTCTACTCTCTCATTATATTGCAGACAAAATAAAAATGAAAACGTACTTCAAATGACTGGGTCTATACTAAAACAATATAATTGTAAGTTCACGTAACAATTTCTATAATGCAATCTACCGAATTTCAGTATCAATATCATCTTAACAATAAAATTAATCTTAGAATGTTACGATGAAGACGACATTTCGTATAAAAAAAAAACAGAAATGCATTAAAAATACAGGAGTTCCCATATAGTTGTTCCATTGCGTGTGAAAAATGGTTTCTGTAAAATATGAATTCTACAGCTGTTGAAGGCGGAATGCATTTCCTAATAAATATACCAATATATTTTCCTGATAAACAGATTTTATAGACAATATTTTCGTTTCCTATGTTGTACAATATGACTATACGACGATACATATTATTCGACTTCTGAGAAAATGTTAATTGCAACACATGGGTAACAACTAAAAAAGAAAATTCCCGCGAGTCGTAAAACATTTTTCACAGCCTTGAATCTATGTACCTGGTACTCCTTTGCCTTTTCATGGCACTAGAATACGTTAATAAATGCTTAATAAATAAATTATATGTTATATGAATACGTTAATAAATACTTTGATTGAGACCTCAATCATTTTCTTCCATCTATTGAGTGTACACTTCCAAATATTTGCCGTATTTAATGCGAATCGAGTAGAAGATTGTTCATCATGTTAACAAAAAAGAAGTTGGAGTTTGAAACGTATCAATAATATATTTTAATATAAGGAATAATAATGATAATTTAATGTTATAACATTTAATTCCAATTAAGCATTGATGATGATGTACAAAGTTTTAGGAAATGATGCAATGACAAAGTCATTGAATAGAATATTATCGTTAAGCAAACGCAATTTGTGCTCAAAGGTATCGACATTTTGCTAGAACGAGGCGCGATATTGGGAATCATTATCTTTTTACGTAAGTGTCACGACGTATTATATAATCGTTTTCGAATAACTATCTTATCGTCATACCTGAAAGGCGAAATATACTGTGAAATGCATGGCCTCCCGCGTGGAAAAAATAAAGTATGGGCAAAACAATGGGACAAAGTATGTCCCATTCAAATGGGAGTTGGCCAAATCCCATTCAAATGGGCAAAAGAATGGGACAATATATGGGCACAACTTTTGCCCATTGTTTCGAATAATATCCCATACTTCATTTTTAATGCAAAAATTAGGCTCAAAAAATCTGTTATTGATCCAACTAACTATAGTGCAATTGATGCATTGCATAAAATAAATCATGAGTCGTATTAATTAAAAACCTTTTTTTAATGAATCGAATAATGTTGTTATACAATAATTTTTCGTGTACAATTCCTACAACGAAAATAAGGGTTGAAAGTTAACGTCGAATAGTTGAGCCAGTTTTGAATTTATACATGATTTCATCGTCAGAATCGTCACAAGCATTGTTTAATAATTCTACGTTGACTTCGTAAGGAGTATTTGTCCGATTCGAGAGGTCTCTTCGGCGTTGTCACAATTCTTGTTAAATCTGTAAAT
>JABFQM010003880.1:0-10670 GCA_022816865.1 Zelostemma sp. ZL-2020
CCCGGATGAAAAAGGCATTACATTCCAGGTGATTCCCCGGCGGGCATGCCATGCCGGGCCCCGCTCAGTATCAGGGCATGCCTTTGAGGTGCCCAGCAAAAGCCCGGTTTCAAAACCCCGTAGGGTTTGAATAGCGTGCCATGATTATTGAATGGCTCTTGACTGACGTTCCCCTCAGACACGATAAGACTAATTTGGGTAAGTTTTTTTCTCAACACATCGTTTTACTAAGACGTTAGTTTTTTCCAGAATGTGAGTTTTCAATCAAAAAACTTGTGTAACCATTAAATGATTCTAATTACTGTACAATTGACTTTGCTGATTTGTCTCTTTAATTTGCCACGTAGTTACATCATAGTCACAATGGATTATGGTGGACAATCATAATATGGATAGCAATACTCTGATCAATGAAATGAAATTAGATAACACAAATGAAAAAAATTGATGCATAGAGGATATGACAAAATTTTATTTCAATTATTCTTATTTTCGTTCTCGCGTTTCTCAGTAGTCCTATAACCTTCTTGCTTTGCTTTTGTACAACCCAATTTTCTTCTGACAAACTGATAAAGACGTCGGTCGCTTAATACATGTAACAACCATAATATACGTGTGATCAAGGTAAAATTCTTTGCAAGTTCCATCTGGCCAATTAGCACAAGTACAAAGAAAAAGAACCAAGATCCGCCCATCAAAAAGTATAGTTGCAGGAACATAAAATACTCTTTCTTCAAGTGATTTTTATGAATGTTTGTTGCTTTCCCAGTACTGCGACAAATACTTATTACTTTGTAGCTTGTCGAAATTATACACGCGTTATTCAAGAAAAGGATGCTTACAGCTGGGATAAGATACAAGTAGAGATAAAATATGAGCTTAAAGCCCTGCTTGAATTCGATACAATTAATTTTCAGTATAAAGTCACTTGGAATTTGTGGCCAAAATTCGAAAAACGCAGCTATTAAAGTTGGTATCAAAGCACCTCCGTATACAAATTTCTTATAAATCGAAAATTTACGATTGGCTTCATCGCGTTTAGCATTCGGTAAAAGTAAGGGCAACTGACGAAATCCGGTAACTACATTAGCTATGTCAATACATATGATGCTTGTCCATAAAACTTGTGAATGGAAAAAGAAAATCGACATCAAAAACGATATGCTTACAGTTGTGTTGCTTAGTGAATGGATATGCATGTCGCATAATAACGGAAAATCCCATGCAATGTAAGCAATAACAGCTTCTAAACAGTAGCGAAGCACCGCTTTATGAAAAATTGTTTCGCCAATTTCTGGCACTATACAATAAACGACGATGGCGATCAAATATGTAGCCACGTATATCGCACCTTCTAGCCAGATATGCTGATACCCAAATATCTCATTGGGTGTAATTTTATCTCCAGTTTGCAAGTTTGAATTGTTCGACAATTCCGCCAAAACTTGCATTACCATTGTTGCACTTAGATTTTCTAACGCAACGAAAAATTCTCAAATTCTTATATAATTCTGATATTTAATTTAATCTTACGTTTCGGTAGCCCATGTATGCTACCCTCTTCAGAGTTATTTTTATTTGATCTAAAACAAATTACAAAAAATTAAACTTTGAAGGTGACAAAAGTAAACCGAGAACATCAATTAAATTAACAAAAATTGATTACATCTTGAATAACTTACGTTATAAAATTTGATGGAGTTGTGTTGGAACAGTGAATAAAAATTGGTGGTTGTAAAAAATAAACGTAACTTTGACAGGATCTTAAAATATGAATGAACTCGTAAATCTGAAATGTAGAGAAAAATTTTTTCGTCAACTAACACATACAGGTTAGGTAAAATTTTCTTTTATAAAAATTTCTCGGAAACTTACGGGATGAACTTATCCGGATTTTGTATTAAAATCTTGGATGTTTGTGTAGAAACAAAAAATTTTTCCTCAATTACGAGTTATCGTCGATATTGTTTTAATTGTATCGATCTAGAATTATATTCAAAAAATTTTAGATCGTCTTGTTAAGATACTGCGTAAGTAACTATTTCATTATAAAGGGCTATCCAGGAGTCGTCCAATTTTTTTGTGTGTGGATAACGAATTTTAATTAAATTCGTCCAGTTTTTTTCCAGTTGCATAATATTTCATTCGTTTTTCCAGGCAGAGAAATAAAACTATACTGACATAGTCACTAAAAACGTCAATAATCAAAAACGTTTCGGATGCTGCGAATAATCAATCGACTTCATTTCCATAGAATCTAGAGCTCTGCAAACAGGTCCCATAGTTATGATGAAGATCAAAATTAAGTGATTCGGTTATCTGAAAGGAATCTACGACACATACTTATTGAATAGTACATGTCTTTTGTAATAGCGTGCCATGATTTATGGACTGCTCCTAACTGACGTCCCCCTCAGACAAAAATACAAAAAATGGAATTAAACTGGATAGCAGTTGCTTTTGAATCAGTGACAAGTGCGTTTCATTTGAAATTATTCCCGTGCTTTCTCAGAAGTTTCTTGCTACGATTTTTACACAACTGGAATGAGAATTTGAAAGACAAATGTTGCCAAATGAATAATTTGTTCAGTTCTTCATGGAAATGCATGAGTAAAAGGAAAAATAACAGTGATTCAGACTTCGAACATAAATTGGGTTTCCAATGTGCCAACGACACTTCATCAATAATATTTGATCAAGAATTTCTCCCGGCGTCAGAAAATCTCAGTGCGGAAATGACGATGGACATTTCGGCAGCATTTTTGAACAATTCATACTTCCAAACTGGAGATAACTCCACACGCGATACAATATTCGGCTGGCAAATAACCTGGCTAGGAAGTTCGGTATACGTGGTTACACATTTAATCATTATCGTCGTGTATTGCACAGTACCAGAACTCAACGAAAGAGTGTTTCATATGGCGGCGATTCGCTACAGCATAGAATCGGTTGTTCATTATGTAATATTCCTGTTTCCGTATTTATGCGACATTTGTGACTATCCAATAAGCAACATGGCTGCGAGAATATTGTATTTAATATTTATATACTTTTCACATACATTCGTTTTCTGGACAAACGTCATTTGCATCGAAATAAATGATGTAATTACCAGATTTCGTCATGGACCTCTATTCTCACGGAATGCCAAACGCAAGGAAGCAAATCGTAAAATTTCAATTTATAAAATATTTGTATATGGCGGTGCTTCGATTCCAACTTTAATAGCAGCGTTTTTTGAATTTTGGCCACAAGTTCCAAGTGACTTTATCCTGAAAATCAATTTGTTCGAATTCAAAAAAGGCTACAAGCTTACATTTTATCTCTACTGTCATCTGATCCCAGTTATAACCCTTTTCTTAAATAATGTGCTCATCATTTTTACAAGCTATAAAGTCATAAGTATCTGTTACAGAACGGGGATAGCTACAAACATTCAAAAGAATTATTTGAAAAAAGAGTATTTTTTGTTTCTGGAACTATACTTTTTGATGGGTGGATCTTGGTTTTTTGCCTTTGTACTCGTGTTCATAGGCCACTTGAAGATCACGAAGGTTTTTAAACTGATCACAAATCTATTATGGTTGTTATATGTATTGAGCGACGCACGTTTTCATCAGTATGTAAAAAGAAAAATGGGTTTTACAAAAGCACTGCAAAAACAAACTGAGAGATACTAGAGCGCACATTATATTTATTAATTCGAATAATTATTTATAACTTTGTTAACTACGACATGTATTCGTCAATTCCTCCATGTATTAGTTCATTTATGTATAGTATCTGATTTAATTTTATTGATCAGAGTACAGCTATCCGTATTGTGATTGTCAATAATCCTTGATTAAAAGTAAAATGTCTAAAATAAGTCAACTATGTTTTCTACTTTATATTAATAAATAATGGTAAGCCGTTGAAAGTTTGGTTCGCGCTGCAGTCTTTGCTGAATTCTGCAACCCTTTTCATCACTGCTCCGCCAAAAGAAAGAGTTACAGAGTGTCACTATTTTTGAAAAATCACCACGATCTGGGCATCATGCTTTGGACTACATATTCAGCGGTTCTTATATTTTATTTTGACGTCATTTCCTCTTTTCTTCAGTAAAAGTTTCCAAGGCTCTATTTACGAGTTAAATTCCGACGCTTTGTTCGTAGAACTAAATTCAATTACATTTTTTATAGACAATGATCTTCAAAAGTCTGACTCCGCCAAACAACGCAACAGCGATAAGAGCGAGTATAGACGATGTATATTCTTGCGAAAATAGAATTTACGGGTACTACGCGGATTTCGCCACTGAAGTAAGTTACCTTATCACTACGAAGATACGTTTGAATTAAAGTTATTTAAATACTTGAATAAAAGAACTGGGTTATTTGGACTTCAACACGAAAAATAGACTCAATTGAGTATTCATAAACATTATTCAGAATTTTGATCTGTTTTTTTAACTTCTCCATTTTCCATGTCTCACAGTGCCTAAATTATCAAGTTCGCGTTCCTCGAGGACATCAGCAAGTCAGGTGGAGAATCATATGTCCGACTCGAACAATATTCGACCAGGCACGTAGACGAAAAAATGTTTTTTCAATCCGTAATAAATTATGATTGGATCCAATTTCACAAATAAGTTGTTCGCAGGCTACGTTCGTTCGTACGCGATTAAAAGTGTCGAAACTTTAAGAAGATTCTGAACAGTATTATATCATTCGAACAAAGGAATGGGAATGGAGAACATATCAGATCAAATGTACTATACGAATTCTTCTAGTATTAAAATGAATATGGACGTGCTTTGATTCCAACTATGATGCTATTACGTGGCAAATTAAAGTGACAAATCAACAAAATGAAATGTACAGTTAAAATAATAATTCAATGGTTACCAAAGTTTTTGTTCAATTTCTGATGCCAATGATGATTGATATTAATCGAATGATTATTAACAATTTCAGTCACGCTCACGGCAGAAAAATGAAGATATTTCAAATGAATTTAAACTGGAATTGCGGTCATTGCTCATAAAAATACAATTTTTAATATATCTTAGAAATATGGAAATGGCAATTCAGGTGAAATACGGAAACATAAACGGATATCACAGAAAAGATTACTAGAATTTAAATAATTGAAAATGATTCAAATATGAAATGTTTTGATTATTATTGCTACTGAATAAGACACAACTAGCAATATTAATAAAATAATGATATTAGATTTAACGCGCTTCACTTCCCATACAATTTTAAATTTATTATGATTCGCCTTGTTAGGTACCTAATTTCGAACAAATTCATATGTTATGTACCTGCATGAAATGGACTCCGTATATTATATACTATTTTCTTACTTTCTACGATTGAATTTGACCCTATACTTTCCCAGGTTAGATAAGTTCTTTTCCGGTTAGTTGATATTTTATTCGTTTTTCCTGGTAGGCAAATGAATAAACTATACTGATATAAACACAAAAAAGGTCAATAATTAAAAACTTCCGAATGCTGCAAATGATTAATCAATTTTATTTCCACAGAATCTAGAGCTCTGCAAAGCAGGTCGCACAGTTATGATAAAGATCAAAATTAAGTAATTTGGTAACCTCGGGTATATCTACGACACATAATCATTAAATAGTACATAAATGTCTTTTGTAATAGCGTGCAATGATTTATGGATTGCTCCTAATGTCCCCCTCAGACACGATAAAACGAAAATACAGAAAATGGAATTGAACTGCATAGCAGTCGCATTTGAATCAGTGACGAATGCGTTTCATTAGAAATGATTCCCGTGTTTTCTTAAAAGTTTCTTGCTACGATTTCTACATAACTGGAATAAGAATTCGGAAGACGAATGTTGCCAGATCAATAGTTCGTTCAGTTCTTCATGAAAACGTACGAGTGAAAGCACAAGTTACAGCGATTCAGACTCTGGGCATAAACTTGGTTTCTAATGCGCCAACGACACATCTTCAATAATATTTATTCAAAAAATTCTCCTAGCGTCAGAAAATCTATGTACTCAAATGACAATGCAAGTTTCAGAGGTATTTTTGAACGATTCAAACTTTCAAACTGGAGATAACTCCACACGCGATACAATATTCGGACTGCAAATAACCTGGCTAGGAAGTTCGACATACGTGGTTACACATTTGATCATTATCGTCGTGTATTGTACAGTACCAGAACTCGGCAAAAGAGTGTTTCATAGGGCAGTGATTAACTACAGCATAGAATTGATGATTGAGTATGTGACATTTGTGTTTCCGTTATTATGCGACATTTGTGACTATCCAATAAGCATCACAACTGTGAGGATATCGTTTTTAATATCGTTGTTCTTTTCACATGCATTCATTTTTTGGACAAGCGTCATTTGCTTCGAAATAAATAGTGTAATTACAAGATTTCGTCGGGGGCCTCTATCTTCACAGAATGCCAAATACAACGAAGCTAATCGTAAACTTCCGATTTATAGAATATTTGTATACGGCGGTGCTTCGATTCCAACTTTGATGGCAGCGTTTTTCGAATTATGGCCACAAGTTCCAAGTCACTTTATACTAAAGATCAATTTCATTGAATTCAAAAAAGGGTTTAAGCTCGTATTTTATCTCTACTTTTATCTGATCCCAGTTATAAACCTTTTTTTCAATAACGTGCTAATAGTTTTCACAAGCTATAAGTCATGAGTATCTGTTGCAGAACGGATATAGCTACAAACATTCAAAAGAATTACTTGAAAAAAGAGTATTTTTTGTTCCTGAAATTCTACTTTTTGATGGGCGGATCTTGGTTCTTCGTCTTTGTACTTACGTTCATGGGCTACTTGAAGGCCGCGAGTATTTTCCTTATTATCACACATGTATTATGGTTGTTACATGTATTGAGCGACCGACGTCTCCATCAGTATGTCAAAAGAAAAATGGGTTTTACTGCAGCGCAGCAAGAACGAACTGAGAGATGCTAGAGCGCAGATTATATTTATAAATTTGAATAATTATCTATAATTTTGGAACTACGACATTCACTCGTCAGTTTCTTTATGCAATAATTTGTACATTTGTAGTATCTTATTTTATTTTATTAATCAGAGTATTGTGATTGTCAACTATAACCCTGTATTAAAGGTAGAATGTATAAAGTAAGGAAAATATGTATTTAACTCTACGAACGAGTCGACCTTGTTATCTAAAAAACTATTGATAAGCCGTGGAAAGTTTGGTTTGCGCTGCAGACTTTACTGAATGCTGGAACGAAACACTTCCAACCCTTTTCATAGCTGCTCTGCCAAAACAGAGATTTGCAGAGTATCACTGTTCTCAAAAAATAACTACAATCTGGACATCATGCTTTGGACGACATATTATGTGATTCTAATGTTGCACTTTGACGTTTTTTTTTACTCCTCCGCAAAAGTCTCCAAGGACCATCCCTATTTACAAGGTAAATTGCGATGATTCTTTCGTGGAACTTGATTAAATTCGATTTTTCATAGACCAGGATCGTTTGCGGTTTGACTCCACTAGACAACGCAACAGCGAAAAGATGCGGATATAGATGATAAATATACTTGCGAAAATATAATTTTTCGGTACTGCGCAGATGTTGTCAACGAAGTAAGTTACCTTATCACAAGGCAGATACGTTTAACTTGAAGTTATTCAAATATATTAATAAAAAAACTATTTATCCTATTTCAACACGAAAAACAGATACAATGAATTGTATAATGCACATCATTAGAATTTTTATTTCGTTATTTTTAACTACTCATACTTCCATGTCTTACAGTGCCCAATTTTTCAAGTTTGCGTTACTCAAGGACACCAGGTCGTCAGGTGAAGTATCACATGTCCGACTCGATCAGTATTTGACTAGGTGAGCGGATTAACAAATATTCCCTTAATCCGTGATTGTGATTGGATCAAATGTCACAAATCAGTTGTTTGCAGGCTACGTTCGTTTGTACGAGATTTGAGGATTCGATACTTTGCGAAGAGTCTAAGAAGTATTTTGTATCATTCAAACCAAGAAATAAGAAAACAGAAAAATTCAAATAAAATGGACTCAACGATTTGTTTTAGTACTGAAACGGATATGAACGTGGTTCATATCCGCACCTATGTGGCAAATTGAAGTGACAAATCAACAAAATCAATTGCAGAGTGAAAAAACTCATTTGATGGGTGCACAAATTTTTCAAATCAATAACTGTAAACAAATAAATACTTTGATTCCCGAAAAAACTAACGATGAAAAAAAAACGATATATTTTTTATATTTTTCAAACATTTCAGATCAATGTTCGAATTTATAAATGAAGTATTGATTGCCTGATTTGCAGCAAATTCCTTGTTTCATCCAAACTCAGGTGTTACACAATTTTAGAAAAATGAAACCAAACAATTTAAAAAATCAGCCACATCGACGGTTTTTGACGTCATTTTATGAAAATTCGAAAATCGTGACGTTCCGGAATATTTGCCATTTCACCAAACTTCTGAACCTTTTAAAACTTCAACTACTATCAGTTAACGATCTATCTCGTACTATCGAATTCCTTATCGTTAAATTAGAGTGAGGAAAGAGAGTAACAAACAAAGTTTCAAATAAATTCAAACCGGATCAGACAATTATCATTATTGAACATTTTTTAATTCTAACAATGATATTAAAAGTGAGATAGGTGAACAAAAATGGAGATTACGGAGAACATAATGAGGATTTGAATCATTAAAATGAATTTGAATTCAGAATCGTTATAATTTTCAATACTTGAAAATGTGACGAACTTGGCAATTTAATTAGAATGATGAAAAACATTAGATTTAACATGCTTCACTTTCCATATGATTATAGATTATAGATTCTTTATTGGTCCTGGCCAGTCATGGCCTTCGAACATACATTCCCAAATACAAACTAAGGAAAACACTACAAAAATCGGGGCCGAAAAGAGAGACGCCTTTCCTGGCATCCTTCACGTCGATAGCTGGTCCGTATGATCCTCGGAATCCTGTGGCACTTCAGTGCCCGCTCGTTACCGGCCGGTCCCCGATCGTCTTCCTCATTTGCCTCCTCCCGCCCCACTCTCTGTCCTTTTGTTCTACGGTCCCCGCTCGTCCTCCTCATTTGCTCCTCCCGCCCCGCTCGCTGTCCTTTTGTTCCGCCCTCTCCTCCCTCGCACTCCTTTGCTATCCCCCTTCCCCTCTCACTGTCTCCCTATCTCATGTCTCGATCGCCGCCGAACACCCCGGCATCCCCTCTCTCCCTCTATCCAATAGTTCCCTTACCTTCCGGTTTTCCCCCCTTTTTGCACACACCCTCCTTTCTTCTCCCTTCTGTCCCCGATCCTCCCCCAATGCTCCCTTTACTCACCCTTGGACTTCCGGTTTTCCTTCACCTTTTTGCACATCTTTTCCCAATCCACTTTCCTTTCGGCTTTCCCTACGCTTTCTCACTCGGCGTTTCCCAACCAACCATTCCCCCGCGCTTCCCACCCGGAAGTCCTCGTCTTCCTCATTTGTCTCCTCCCGCCCCGCTCGCTGTCCTTTTGTTCTACCCTCCCTTCCCTCGCACTCTTTTGATATCTCCCTTCCCCTCTCCCACAAGTAAATTTGTATTAAAACTGAATTCGTTAACACGCGAATCAATTGATTAAGAACAAAGAAATAACGTGCTGTGAACTACGTCTAAAGTATTTGATTTTTGAGGCGAGCGATCTGTGACGTTAGCAGTTCTCGTCAAGGACTATGAAGTATAAAAGAGAGTGAGCGCTTTGCTTGCACTCCTTAAATATTCGTTAGGAACACGTCAGTGTTGAATGAATGTAAGTTCTACAATGACGCTGGCCAATCGAAAATAGCCTAGCAACAATTTGATTGACCTAGTTTTAATATCGAAATGTTCATTAAAAGTTTTACAGTTTCAATAGTTTTAGATATCAGTTTGATTAAAATTATCAATATAGAATATTATATATAGAATCTTCTATATCTATAAAATCAAATGTTTGTCACGGGCATTGTCCCGAATACAAATCCACACCGTTGCACCGATCGCTTCCAAATTTTTACACGGTATGTCCGATCTACTGAGACGGGTCGTAGAAGCATTGTTTTTCCATAAATATCCGTCGTTTTTTAATAATTAAATGAAAAAGTAATTCGCTTGGCGAGTACGGCTGCGAAGGCAGCGTCACCTGCCTGCTACCGGTGGCCGCGTTTGGTACTACGTATTGACTCAGTTATCGATTCTTCGAGTCGGGCTTTTCCTAACTTATCGACAGTCATGTACTTAGACATATCGACTGTTCTATCTTGCGGAAGCTCCGGTGCGACTGAATTTTTTAACAGTTTGACTGATCTGCCCTAGCAGATCGCCGCAACCGGTTGTGGCGGTTGTTTTATGCAAGTTCTCAACCGCTGCCACAACCGCTCGGGAAAAAAGGCATAAAAGGGCTAATTTTGTCGGAAAAAGGATTTTTCAAGTGAATGCTCCTCGATTGCAAGTCGAAAGACGTTCGAAAAAGGAGTGTAAATGCGCTAAATTGTTGAATAATCAATAAAAAAAGATCGATATGGGTAATGGCGGATTCGGAACTTGATGGCACTAAACGCGCCAAATTTAAAATTTTCACGACAAAATTTGTCATAAAATCAG
>JABFQM010003881.1:0-10670 GCA_022816865.1 Zelostemma sp. ZL-2020
TATCATTCCTCAAATCTGAATCATTCACTACCTCGTAATGCATCGCAAACAAAGCCATAATGTTTCGGTTTTATCATGGTAGTGTTGCGCAATTCAGGTCTTTCGTGATGAGAGAGCTTTTCTCGTCGACCGGAGAGGACTATATATCTTTCAATAAAACTTTCTGAAAAGGATAATACAGGAGTCGGATAACATAAACAGACTAATATGTTCTATCGAACCTCTCTTACGCGAAGATACCGCAGATGTGACCGCCCCTATCACACTGCAACCGATCCTACATCCAACACGGTCTCCGTCAAAACTGAATTGATGGATGAGAATATAATACGGATAAAAAGAGTACCAAATTTATTTATGTGATATCAGTGTCATATGAAAGTTATCAAATATTTATTGACATTTTCCGAACATCGGTTCGTCATTTATATGAAAAAATAGTTTAGCGAGTTCCATTGATACTCGGAAAAATGCGGCGAGGAGCTTGTAATTTTAATGGAATTAATGAAAGTTCTGTTTAACTTTTTCCGCACTAATTAAACACGCTGCTGAAATAACTACGTCATGATCAAGTTTTTGTATAATATTTGACATTTTTTCGAGGTAAAAAGAGCAACAATTCACTGAGCTATTCTGCTTCAACCAGATTGATTAAGGAAATACCTGACTGTTTGCGCTTCATTATAAAACTCGGAGTGGTATTTTGAAAATTTGGCGCTACTGAAATATTCAAGTTGTAATGAAGTGGATGGTTGAAATGAAAAACGAATAAGCAATGAATAATTCTCATATGATTATTATTGAGTACAGGAAAAAAGTTTACAACGAGCGTGAAAAACATTGCGCGGAAAAACTTTCTGCGTGTTTTTTAAGCAACGTTTAAAATGCCATTTCGCAACTGTCAAGTTACTTAAAATTCCCCCGGCAAGTTACAGTAGTACCCTTATTATAAAAACAAATTTCAACTGAAAAGTCTCGGCTGAGGACATTGTTTTTAATGAGCTTTCTACTCTTTGACGTTTTTAATTCACCTAATGGCGAACTAGTTTACTTTCCTTGTGATGCATGGTTTATTTTGCCTCTTCCTTACGCGAAGCGACACTGCTCCGAAAATTCGAGCTTTGCAGAAGCTGCAAGTACGCCGGAAGACACGCCCTTATGGAAATCAGAAGCTTCACAATTTAATGGATAATCGATATGTCGATCAAGCTCATTCTCCCGACGTTGGAAGGAAGAAACTCAAGCCAAGAACTCAGAGCGCTTATTTATAATTAAAGCAATGCTGTCGAGTCTCTAGCTTTTCCAGAGGTTTCATTTTTCAGTATTTCTTGCTTTTTATTTTTTGCTTGCATTTTAAATCACGGTATTTCGCTGTGTTTGAAGAACAGTTGCAGAGATGAAAAATATACATCTTCGAGATAGTAGAAACATTGTGCTTCAAAAATTCATAGTGAAATGCGAGTAATTAAAGTGTTATAGAAATGTGCATAATTCCGCGTTTAATGTCCGTTAAAACGCTAGCGCTGCGTTCATTTTTTAATAATAAACCTACTTTATGTTTTATTTATAAATCGAATTCGATTAATTTATTCTTTTCATTAGTCACGGCTGAGAAGATTTGCTTTACTCTTTTAACTATCCAATGTTTCGATTTGACTTTAAAATATTTCGATTTTGTTTATAGAGTCTCGCCGAGAAGAAATTAATTAATCGTGATACAGTTCCTCGGTTCTCTTCAAACTTCACTTTGTTAATATCGATTTTTACATACGATATTAATGGAAATTTAAGGGCCCGAAGAATACCGGATTTCCTTGAATTATGAAACATTTTCCGTACTTCAAAAATGTTCTATGATACTTCTTATACGGTTCAATTTTTACAATGGCTGATTTAGCATAATTAGTTCCATGATATCGCATCTGTTGGCCTCAGTTATTCTGCTTATAAAATGATTCTATTCTACCTCGTATTCTTCACGAACGATGATTAATGGAACAACTTTAATAATTAATTATTCATGCAGTCTAATCGGAGAAGAAGATGCAACCGTAATAATTTCAATGAAAACAGAATTTATTCCGGAGTAATAAACTTTTTCCATTAAAATTAGATTACAATCTCTGTTGAAAACATGTTAATCTTGAAAAAATCTTTTAGAGAACTCTGGACGCGTTTTATCTCCATCTTTCTCTGCTATCTGTCTATCTCTGCTTAAAGTTAAAACCTCCGAATTCCTCTTAACCCTTTAAAGGCGCAATGTCACGAATCTGCAGGATATCGCTGGACGAAGGATGTGGAAGATCTTGATTAGGTTATTTAAACGTTTAAATGCTGGTACGCTAGAAATTAGTCGGAACCGATCGATTCCGGAATTACTTCAAATTTAGTGCGCGCTAAATCTTTTGGAGTGGAATTTCACTTTAAGAATGACTCTATCTAGAGTGAATTTTAGGGTGAAAAAACGAGTAGAGTAATCAGTAATCAGTTAATTACAGTTCATCTTTGCATGTGGGTCATCGTACGACGAAGTAGACAAAATTAACGATTCCTCCAATAGCCGATAACTATGCATAATCTCTGCCCTTTCAATCAATCGCTATTTAAGTGATAACAAGAAGAAAAAAGGGATCAATATTTTCATTCAACGCAATGTAGGTTAAACCATCAATTGCCATAGAATTTACACTACAAGCAAGCATGTTGTTTTATTTACTCGAAAAACTTTGTTGGTCCAGCCAAATTGTTACACGAATTGTTTTTAAAAACGTGTATTTCGGTAGAATTTTATGCAAAACCCAACGATCTGTCTATTGTTTGTATTTTAAAAAATCATAAATTATTCAGATAAACGTGAAAAATCCGCATACGCGATTATGGGAACAATCAACCGATCTCGCATTCAGGATGCCATGCAACGAGGCGGCGCATAAATTGATAACTAAAAAATTAATGTGTGCAGCAATGGCAGCGCTGGCGACAGTTCGTCTAGTGACAAATGTTGAACTTTAGTGCGTGATTCGAGCTCATCAGCAAATGTACCGCGGCAATTATTACCATTCTTTCCAACACGAAATTCATGTAATTATGCGATGGAGCAACCATAGTACGGATTTATTTTCCTTCCGAGTTTCCATTGTCTTTTCTTGAAACATCCCGTACATTTATTGGACTGCTGCTCTCTGATCCCGAAAGACTCCAGCGATAATAAAAGAAAATGAATTTGAATTCGAATAATTCCTTTAAGGGAGACTTGAAACTCTGAAAGTTGTGAAAACATTCAAAGAACGTCTTATAAACCTTGCTACGCTCGGCAAATTTGCATACTGTCGAACCCTGGATTGAGTGAAATGTAATGGGTAATTGAATAGAAGGGATGAAGTTTGATTCTCTTTGTTTTTGAGCATCCTTGTGCTTTTCACCCTCAAAAGAACCAGTTGAGGCGCTGAATGCGAAGAGGGTGTCTTTGCCATCGCGTGATTCAAGGCCATCGGGACTAACGTAACATTTACGCGATGACGTTAATACATCGATGCATCCCGCGTTTGGATGATAAACTTCTGCACGTTGTAAAATAGAAGCACACGGAATCAACAAGCAAAGTATACGAGTGAATGCGATGCTATCGGGAATTTCTAAACTTCCGAGACATGGCAATACTTCGTGGAATGAATAAGTGAAATTTTCTGTAAACGCATTCACTTTCTTCGAAAAGTTTCGTTTTGTCCTGATGCAGAAAAAGAACTACGACTCATATCGAACTTTACAAATATTCCCTTATTTCGCTTGTTGCTACTATGAAAATAATTGACGTGAAAAATGTTTAAAATTGATGAGAATTAACGTATATGACTTCTAAATAGTGAAAATGCAATAAAGAGTGAAGATTCCAAATCATGCACTGAGAGAAATTTTACAAAAAACATGGACGAAATAACTATCTCTATTGGAAAATCGGAACTCAATAAAATATTTGGTCAATTCGTTAAAAATGTATAACTAAAAAGTTATACATTTTCATTAAAGAATACCTGATTAATATTAAATCTTTTACTGGTTGGAAAACATATAATAATCAATTAGTGATAAAACAGAAAATTTTCCGAAACGGATGTACACCTCGTGATTATTGGCAAAATTGATTTATAAATTACAAACACGAATGATGAATTAATAATATTTCAGATGGACGTTCATTAATTAATTTTCTCTCTTGATGTTGATGATAACTAATTGTTCTTTATTCAGATTCGTAACAACGATTCGATTCAGTATTTTCGGATAATATTAAAATGATTAAAAAATGTTTGGAACAATTTGTACTGAATTTAATGCAGCTCAAAATTATCCGAACATCCAATTATTTCAGTGCAATTAAATTCATTTTAATCCAATTTTTACTTGTAAATGCAGGGAAATAATGCAAATTTAATATGCAGTTCTTTCGTGTAAACAAAAGTGATTTTCCGTACGTTCTGTTTGTCGAATGGCGCCAGTCGGCTGATGATTGCATCGCAGAGTAGTTAATAAACGGTCGAGGGGACAAAAGTGTCGTGCATACAGAAAGAAAGGAACAATATAGACGAAAAGAAAGAAAAGAAAAAGAAAAACAACGAAGGGCCAAGAGATATTAAAGTTCAAAAATTATATTTGAAACGCCCGGAATCGTATTATTTTCTTGGTGATTAATTTTTTCGAACTCCAATGTTGAATAATCACAGATAGAATATACTATAAATTAAAATATTTGTGGATCGTTTAACGTTGATATTCTTAAAAAGTAAGACTCCCCACAAAAAACAACCTTAATCGTTTTTGTGAGTGATTAAAAAGTTTTGGCTTCGGTTCCGGGTTTGTGGAAGAAAGAGGAAATTTGTTCAGCGTATGAGAAGTTTTTAATCGATGCACAATCATTTGAATTAATTCGATTCGTTAAAGTCGATAAAGAAAGGTTGAGAGCTGTTTTTATTGTGCAAATCGTAGGACACACTGACAATATTAATTTTAAAAGGATTCATACTCCACAAATGCATAGAATTTTAGTTTCAACAATAAGTCAAGTTCAATATCTTATATAATATCAGTAATATCTCTTTATTACGCTCGTGGTAACGTTGTTATTGTCTTTGCGTCAAAATTGTCCGATACAGAAAGCCCGGGAGTTTGCCTCTATTCGCCGCAATACTGCATTTAATTTAGAATTAGCCGCGTTCGTCGATTGCTCATTAAGGGCAAAACAAAGGGAAATTGGATAACATGATATGCGCTAATACTCCATTGAACGAGGACAAAAAATTTTCTTCCAGTTGCCAATTTCGATAATTCGCATGAAAATCGTTTTGACGTACAATCGAAATTAAGTAATTTAAATTCGTGGACAATATCGCGTTTCGGACCGAGCATTTCATGGTAGAGCGAAATCCAATTAATATATTATATTGAAATTTCGAAATTTACTCCCAAATTTTTAACAGTAGACAAGTAATCTTAAAAAGATCGAAGCACGTCTTGAAACTATTTTAAAGCGCTACAAAATAAAAATTGGAATTCAATTTAAGGTAATCTCCTGATCACAATCTTTGAATCTTCACAAAAATGCAACTCTGCCTATCAAATCCATGTGATAACAAAATTGACAATCCACGATTTCGATGCATTTCGATGTATTTCGATTAATTTTTATAACCCCATGATAAAAGATAAAAATGTGATAAGATAATTATATCAGTGAACCATATCAATGGATTGATATTACTAAAAGAAATTTTTATTTCAATGCAAAAGTTGGCATTTTATTCCATTCGCATTTCTGGATCGATTAATATCCTTTTCCGTTCTTTATACATATAGAATTGTTCATGTCGAATTGCGTTTTATTCTTGCGACGAGTACAACAATATTACTGCGTATATACAATCTGAAAATATGTATTCGAATCGCAATCTATCTCGCATGAATAATTCGCATGAATATCCTTTTACTGAAAGTACAAAACGAATCTGTGATCTTGTTTTCCCACCGACTGTTCTCTTTTTGCCCAACTTTTGTTCAAACTTCGTACATATGTCGGAATGCTTTTTTGTACGGAATGAGCTCTTCGTGGCAGTATGCACCTTGCCCCATAAAGCAAGACCCACATAAAGAGGACGTAATTAAGGCGAAGTTTAGACGCTTCGAGCGCACTCGAGCGACGCAGATAAATTGTTAAAAGCTCTTCTTTTTCCTATTCCAGCCAACAAGTAGCATGTATCGAGTCAGAAGACTATCTATTTTAGAAAATGGTTCAAATTTCAAACTAGGACGAACTAACTCGCGTAATCATAATAATTGTACCCATAACCTCGAATGGTTCACATATACATACATATTGGAAGGCTTACGCGAAATCTCGCAAAGCGTAACTTTCTTGCATACATTTGTATACATGTTCCTGCTGAGAACAGAGATCCCTTAATGATAAGAGAGTTTACGAAAAGATTTAACGTGGCCAATTATTCGTAGGAGCACGTTCATTTACTTACTTGTTCCTTTTTTCGAGCACTACTATGTAATTTAATCGTTCTTGAAGAACGAAAACTACGGATTTTTTGTGATCTTAAAACGATACTTTTTTCACTTCTCATAATTAACATTTTTATGATGCTCGTATTTCATCTTGGAGCTACCAAGTAAAAAGATATTTTGTACCTTCTTTACTATTTATTTAATGCCACTACATTTTTTAAATCATATGTCTGTGCTACTCCGTGAACTGTACATGAAATGTTTCATGTGCACTTTTCTCCTGCTGCCCGAAGGCAAGAAAAATGTATTTTTATCCGAACAAGTTTGAATTCATGCAAATACATGCCATATTTAAAATCATTTAGCAGTTTCAATGTTCCATTCAATTCCCAATTATTTCGCGCGAGTCTCATCGACAAATTGATGAATCGTTCCTGAAAAGTATTTGAAAATGTACATATTTTCTTGAAACGTCGAGTGAGTTTTCATTTCACATTCAGATTCGCGGTTTTTGATTAAAACATTCGACAAAGTTCGATCGGAAAAGTAAAACGAAGTGGTAAGCAAACGCTCAGTTCACTGTTTATAGGGTTTTGTCACGAGAGTGCTTCCCCTGTCTGTGTCTAGTAGACGATCACCATGGGAATTGACTTCCACGCATCCATGTCCTATTCTCAGAAGGCATCGGCTTAACATCCACGGTTCTAATGGAACACGCGTGTATAATCATAGCCAATGCCTGCAATTTCAGGAGTCCACTCGATACGCCCAAAGGGGTTCAATTTCAGCTTTTTATTGTCTTTCATCATGCATTCTTGAAGAAGCTCTTGCCCAATAGACGCGTGACACGATAAATTGCCATGAAAATCTTGGAGGAAACTTCATCAAGGTCCTCCTCTTTTTTCGGCTACGATATTCGCAATGCCAAACACGACATTTCTTTCGATCTTACAACGTTCGTATTCACGCTCCATGCGATGTTTTTCAATATCAACGTTCGATAGAAAAACGAATTTCACGCTTGAATGAATATTTCAGCTGAAATTAATTGCTGAACAAAGGAATCAGAACATTTTGTTGAACAGCTGTATATTGAGAAAGCGAATCATAGATTTAAAAGGCCGTGGGGCAGTAATAAACACGAAGAGGGTACACAAGCAAGAACCATGATCGATCTCGAATGATGTTTTGTCTCGGACGTTTTACCGTCTTTGTTGGTGTCTCACTGAGCGCTCTATTTTTCTTCATAGTTGAGAATACCATTCCTTGTCAGTCGTTTTGTCTCTTCTTTCCGCATTCCGCTGAAATGCTTTCTTTTGAGACAGCATTTGTTCACTGACACTCTTCGCAAATAAACGATCCTTATTTTAGGGGCGCTGTTATCTCTTTTCAATTGGCAAGATGTAAGTTCATACAAATCTAATGATCCCGGAAATATTTATATATTAATCCTTCCAAGTTGAATTTATTTTTTGCAGAACCAGACAAATTTCATATAAGTTAATGGAAACGAAGATGCAACTATTTTTTGTCATAAATGGCACGTTACATAGGCGACGGTATTTATTACTGCACAAAAGATAACTTAATCAAGATAATTGTCTAACGATGCTTGTCGGTCGTACGCAACCGTGGAACTCGGCTCGAATTAAAAACGCATTAGGCTAATGACGGCGCACCGCGAGTGCAAAGTTATAATCAACTATAGGTAAAGCCTAATTCATAATTCATCGATAGGACGAGTATAATTAGAACGAGCTGTTCAAGACTTAGTATGACCCGTTATGATATTAACAGATGAAACTGATGTATTTTTTCTTGGCTAATTTGCATCATTTCAGCCATTTTCTGTCGTTAAAAATCACTTTACTGGGAATAATGAAATATGATATTTATGGTAGGGCACTGACGCCGTTGATCTAATCAGTTGTGCGCTAAGAAAGCCAACGGTTATTTTTGTCCTTGACTAGTTTCATGGGGATGCAGTTGTATCCAAACATGATGGCGTTAAAAAAGCAACTTGGTCAAATATTAAAAGCATTCTTGGATTTTTTGAATTACTTTATTGCATTCAGAAATATGCACAACCTTGCTCTTGAGAGTAAATTTTTCACTCTAAAAGAATGGCATTCCACTCTATTGGAGTGACAAAGTCACACCACTTTAAGTAGCTTCTTTCACTCTAATCTAATCTGATCTAAAATTTCAGATTTCGATGTGTTTGAAGCTCCAAACCCTCCTCTTCCAAACACAGTTGGCTGCATTTAAAAATCTTGAAAATCCACGTAAATACAAAGATTTTTGTAAGAGTAAGTCAGGCATGCTATAAATGCAAATAATTTGGATATAAAAATTCTGCAAAAATTTTAATACATTACGGACTTAAATTTTTATATTGTATAGATCGCCAGAAAATTACATAAAATTTGCAGTTACTCAAAACTAAAATTATTGCAACTCTCATTTTTTTGCATGAAAAATGAATATCTCCGATAATTAAAAATTAATAAATAAAATCCATCCAATTTCACGTTTTCCGAGCTACAACGGACGTATACATAACCCGAAAAAGGAAACCTCTTGTTAATCGAGTTACCATTTTTTATTAAAAAAAATTGCGCTGCGGTAGAAACGAAAATTCAAACGTAAAAATTGGTCTGTCCGTAAATATTAATTGATCGATGGAAATATTCTGTCGAAAGCAGTAGTTATTTTTACGTTTCAGGTCAACGAGATTATTTAATCGAATATCATTGTTCCATCGATTAATTTAGTGATACTGAATGGACATTGCTGAGTGTGTGTCTCTCTGCCTGTGAAATACATTATAAACGATCAATATCGCGGACCGAGTGCTGCGGCACTGAAGCAGAAACTATCAAATATTCAGTTTCACATACAATACTAATCAAATAGCTTTCTTTTAAAATTCGCCTTTAAATATACCGCCGCCAGCCGCGATGTTGCCGCTTTTAACAATCCCTACACTAATCACGTCAGCAGCTCGTACATTATGCAACAAAAGTTATTTGTACCGCGCCAATCACAAACTGGTTGCGCGAGAATACCAAGTTCTTTATTGGCTTTGTGCACGTTGTTTGGAAAGAACGTGTCGAGTAATTTTAGCCCAGACTGTACTCGGTTTCGTCTTACTCTGCATTAGTCGCAAAGTATGTCGCGATGTAAACTACTCAAACTTTGAATGTGATATTGCTTATCAGTACTTAAATTTATCGATTTCATTTGCATTCAAACTAAGCTTGTCTCAAAATTCAGTGCCTTATTCGATATGACCAAATTAACTATTCCGAGGAGCGCAAAAGAAGTGAAGGAGTGTAAGGTCAGTTTATCCAATGCATCTACGCATTTCAGCTCGGTAAAAGACTTATCGTTCACTTTTCACGTATATTCACGTTCCTTTTGCGAGAAAAATTTAATCTTATCAGAGTACAATTTCCCACGTCTTTGTTAATCAACTTCTGCTTCGAGGCATTTGTGAAAACAGTAAAATGTTTAAAGAAATAAACAAAAGTCGAGTACCGACAGTGGAAACGATTTTTTACTACGTAAACCGCCAATAGATGTCGTCGGAATCAACACGGATCGAAGAATTTAACGTTTGAAAAATCGTTTACGGATGCCATGCAGTGAGAGAAAAATTTCGTGAAATCAACGAAACAAAAGTAGTTGTTCTTCGAAAAAACTAAAAAATTTCGTCAAATCAACTAAATTGTAAGTTTAGTTGATTTAACGAAACTTTTCTGTTATGTCGAACAAAATGGATTATACAGTTACAGTAACTGTGTAAGATTCGTTATTTTGACAGTACTTTATTATTTGGCTTAACCATCATTTAATAGTTACAGCAGTCATGTAATAATGGTACAATCGACATCAAATCATCAGTCAAACTAACAATATAACAACCGCTCTTTTTAACCGGAAGCATCTGTTGATGAAAATGATTTTATGATCAATTTCTTAAAGCGAAATATATGTACCAATACAGTTATTAGTTCACAATTTTTGCCATACATTTGTTTACATTACAATTAACATTATTTGGTAACTCGCAAAATCGAAGCGAAATTACGATTTTAGAAGTTGTGATGTCACGACATTTCGTCCGGTTTTTGTGAAATGAAAAGACGAATCGGTCATGTGCA
>JABFQM010003882.1:0-10668 GCA_022816865.1 Zelostemma sp. ZL-2020
GGGCCAGCAAGTGATTTTTCGGGAGTTGTTTGAGAGAGATTTTTTTTTCGTTCAATTCTTCGAATAATTCGGTCTGTGACTCGTTCTGTGCGTACAAATAGTATCCCGATGTGTTAATTCGAATCCGTGCTGGTCATTAAAGCCGCTATTTTGCCGGGTACCAGCCAGGAACTGATTTTTCGGCAGTTTTTTGAGAGAGATTTTTTTCCGTCCAATTCTTCTAATAATTCGGTCTGTGACTTGTACGGTGCGTACAAATAGTATCCCGATGTGTTTATTCGAATCCGTGATGGTCTTAAGGCGAGTCGGAAATCGGAGAGCAACTCCAGCGGGACCTATCTTTTTTTTCAATAGAAAAATGTCGATAAATATGAGTTCTACAATTATCGATAACATGCGATTTTATCGACAGAGACATAAAATTGTCGAAACTGCCGATAAATAATAACAATTGCACTATGCAACCGCGTATGTTATTAACAACAATAAAAAATAGTTATGTTACAAATTGTACAGAGTGACGAGTTAGTTATTTTTCATGCAAACTATTTTCATGCTAACTAACGCATTTCAGTAATTGAATTGCGACGCCGCGGTTCACAGATTTGAACGTTAGCTGAGGCTCTAGGAAATATTCGCTGTTTCCAAAAAAATGTCGCATTTGCTAATAAGTACAAAATTCAATGACAAGCAACACTCATGGTGCACATGCAAAACAACGTTCTTTTTCAATATTTTGGCATGCTCAATTTTATCACGTTGCTCTACAAGTTATACATACTTCGGTGGTATTGAACTTGAAATCTAAAGACCACGTAACCAGCTCATGTTCGAGTGAAAATTATTGAATTCGTCATGCAAATTGAACTTATGCTAGTTCATGTATTTTAAACGACCCAGTAATCGACTCGTAGTTTATATTTGTCATTGTCCATGCGATACTCGGCTACAGCACTTATTCGTTGAAACCAAATCAACAATGTTTTTCATTAGTTGATCGATGACAAGCACGGCATACTCAATGATAAATGCGATCTTTCAATGCAGGCACATGCAAAAAAGAAAATATTGAGAAAAGTTTTTTTCAAAATGGTTGCTACATCTTTACCTTTGAACTTCAATGTTGCAGTGCACAATGTAATTGTGGTTAAATAAAGAAAACGTTTTGAATATGCAAAATAAATTAACAAAAAATTGCACAGAAACATGCATCCGAGGGAATGTCAGAAAAACAATACCTGCGATAGAGGCGGTTTCACTTCGCAAATTTCATGCAATCATTCATGCAACTTGGCTAAAGAATCGTAATTACTTTACGTGCATCCAAGTTATTATCACTGGATTTCGCATTGAACATTACGCGCAGTGTACAAACCAAACGTAATTTCGACAACATTTGAGGTTATACATGGACCGTATACACACACTGAAAAGTGCCGTCAACTTTTCATGAACGAAATAACCCGAACCTAATACACGAAATTGTTATAACGTGAAAACTACTACACATAAAATATATTTTTGTTTGGTTTTTTTCATCGATGAACGAAATTCGCGTACATCAC
This sequence comes from Zelostemma sp. ZL-2020, assembly GCA_022816865.1. Classification (NCBI taxonomy): domain Eukaryota; kingdom Metazoa; phylum Arthropoda; class Insecta; order Hymenoptera; family Platygastridae; genus Zelostemma; species Zelostemma sp. ZL-2020. Next base: position 1,566 of record JABFQM010003882.1, read on the forward strand.
AATGTATGTTAATAAATGCTCACGTGCATCAGCATCAGCTGATTGTAGCAATGTTGCCACACGTACAGAGTTCACGATCGCGACTAACTCGCATTTCAACGCGCGCGCAATTCGAAATTCTTTCCCGAAAAATCAGTATTCATGCATCCCCCTTGTCACAGATTCGAAACCTGTTAGCACAACTTTTTACGATTTATAAGCATATAGAAATATGCGACCGAGATATCGCTATACATATGTAATGTGATTGAAAAATAAACTGTGTATGTGTGTTTTTGGTTGCAATTCGGGAAAAAATCAACGACGCGTATGACGACGTATAGTAGTAAACGAGTCGTATTTTCACGTCGTCATACGCATCATAGTTCGCGTCGTAATACGAGTCATAGTATGCGTCGCTATACGCGTAGTAAGTGAAAAAGATTAAAAATAATTTATAACACTGTTTAATTAATATCACTACTTTCGATAAAAGAATGGTGATTATTATTAATATCACTTTTTTTATTTTTAATCTTTTTTATTTGCAACGCGTATTACGATGCGTTTCACGACGTCGTAATACGCGTCGTTGATTTTTTCCCGGGAAGAAAAGGAATTTGAACAAAACACAGATGTGACCTTGAATGAGGAAAGGAGTCTAGTGGCCGAAAAATCGATTTTCATATTTTTGTTGATTTTGAATAATGAAGGTTTTCCCAATCGATTAGGCTGAGTTATATACTTCTACGATGAAAATTGACTCAGATATGACAACTTGAAGTTGAGGAAGCAATAAATTATCGGACCGAATGAAGCATTTCTACAGTTTGACCCCCTCTACTCACAACCACAGCTTCGAGCTGCGTGTCTGTGAGCTCATCCAGTTTTCAGAGCCGATCGCGTCCGAAACCCAAGGAGCTCACGGACACGCAGCTCGGTGCTGTGGTTGTGGGTAGAGGGGGTCAAACTGTGGAAAAGGTCCTCGCTACCTGCTTGCCCGGCTTACTCGAGTCGTTCCTTTTATACCCGTTTTTCTCGGTTCGATGCTTTCGGCCACTAGACTCCTTTCCACATTCCAAGTCACAAATATCACACAATCAGTTGTTCACTTTTTGGTCGCTCAGAAAAATCCGGGCGGATTCGACGCGCGGCCCGTTTAAAAAAAACTTATGCTGGGCGCATATACATAATTTCATATTATATTGTTGTAAAGTGAAAATGATGTTGGGAGTTCAAAAAATTTAACGAATTTGTAAAATTTAATAGTCGGAGAAATTAAATTTTTTTTTAATGCTTGTAGTTTCTAAACGGTTTCATAGAAAAAAAACGTTGTTTTTGGAGTAAGCCCATAACTGGTCAGACTTTGCATGTAATAATATATGAAAACATTCATTTGTTTCTTCGTACTTTAAATATGCAATTATTTTGAACAAATAATATATATCGGTTATAGACATGTTGAAAATTGTTTTCTCGATTATTAAACTGGTGATTGTAGTTCATAGAATATTCCATAAAAATTTCAGAGTTGATCGACCGTTGAATAGTTTTCAAAATACATTTATAGGTAATAACAACCGCGTGGACATGCGCGCGCGAGATAGCGAGTATAGTATAGTTTTTAGTATAGTTCACTCCGAGTACGCAGCATGCCCACTAGAACATGTTTTCACGAATTTTTAAAAAAATATCTTCGAAACTATCCAGCAGTCCACTCTGAAATTTTTATGGAATATTCAATGAACTATAATAAACAGTTTAATCATCGAAAAAACGATTTTAAACATGTCCATTATCTATAAATATTATTTGTTCCATATAATTACGTATTAAAAGTACAAAGAAACAAAAAACCTTTTTTCATATATTTTACATGCAAAATCTGACCAATTATGGACTTTCTCCGAAAACAACGTTTTTTCCTATGAAACCGTTTAGAAACTACAAGCATTTGAAAAAGTTTGATTTTTCCTACTGTAAAATTGAACAAATTTATAACTCCAAAATTTTCCATACCATATTATAATTAAATATGGATCGGTCATTTTTGTATTCAACAGAAAAATAAAAATATTTGAGGCCATTCAATTTTTCAGTTGTAAATATGATATGGAATGACCTATTTACATCACGAAATGAAATTTTCGAAGCCAAATATAAACCTATAACGTCTTCAAAGAAATCGGTTTTGAAATTAATAACATCTGACATGTACGAAACATAACAGTTAAATGTATCGAATAAATAAATAAATATGTTTGGTTATTGATTGAATATGATATAAAATAATAGTGATAATTATCTTTCTTACAATATTACATTTACAAAAGGATATATACATGTTCTGCACAGGCATGCATTCGGTTTTATGCTTGTTGACACATTTTTACATTCATGTTACATTATCGCAGACACACTACTTTATTCTATTGGAGGAACATATTATAAGTGGTAGTACATAACTATATACATATTTACAATTTGGAAACAAGGCCAGGTATACCTGGCCAATACACCGCTTTTTGATTCCGTCGTCGTTGGTAATTGAAACTTTACATTACAATTTTTTAAAAATATACATTTGATCGTTGCTGACTGCATTACAACTTGCAATATACATTAGCTAGCGACGTTGAGGACATCGTGTCTTGTTAGTTGCTGCAGTAGCGCGGCCGCAAATACATTGAAAAGACATCGAGAACATCTTTGCACCAGTCCCCGTTTTTTACACGATTTGGACGACTCAAAGACGATCCCGTGTTCTTTGGGTAACGCTTAGTAAATTTTTCATATCGATTCGTCTATGGCTCCGTCAATATATACACATCGTTGCGAAATATGTGACCCAAACTGGGAAAATCAGGCAAAAAGTGAGAAATAACGTTCATCAAGAGAGAAAAAGTTCAGTGCATCTTCAAAACATCGGTTGTAATCACGTTGCAGTGTGATTTCAGAATGTTCGTGGAAGCGATGCCATTCAGCAAACAGTACGACATTGGCTGTAGATGGAAATAGATAGCAGTTGCAGTAGAGTTTAATTGTATTTTCTTTGAATACAAGTATCTACATTTCTTGAGAAAATGAAGAATCCCGTACGAATTTTACGATTTTGGGAACGGTTCTAAATGCTTAGTTTCTATTATTTTTATTAAATGTTTTCGTAAAGAGTCAGTATTGTCTGAAAATCTTTCGTTGCACGGATTCCCGCCTAGTGCCAATGTCGTAGCAAAAGCGACAGCGAAGAGACCACAAGATACACCATCTCGTTGCCTCTGAACTGCTTCATGAATGATGTCGCTTCTAAGAACATTCGGGAATCGCAATGTAATGTAATTATATTCTTCCTCGACCCACGCGACGGATGGTAGGCTGTCATAAACCCGAAGAAGCCCGGAGCCATCATAAAAAATGCACCGCCAATGGTCGGAACAATTTCCACCTATCACTTGTATGACAAGGTCAATGACGTTGCATGGCTCGATGAGGTGGGGATGTGCAAGGAACTGGACGGACTGAGTTTTAAATGGCGAAGACTCCCTCACAACCCGCAGAAATGAATCTATCGATTCATCACTCAACTTTCCGCGCTTCTCTAAAACATCGTTTTTTAAATACGCTATAGGGATGTCAATCTGCTCGAGCAATCGTCGATGCGCCGCAAATTCTTCCACGCCGGCTTCCCGACAACCTACAAACATTACTTCGTCTTGAACAGCATCGTCTTTGCCGCCTTGTGAAACGTCAAAGGAGCATGAAGAATTATCGTCTCCTTTTTCAGTTTCAACATTCCTATAATTTTTATAGTCCCTTGCACCGGTGTCGCCTTCTGCTTTCCGCTTCCGAAGCTGTTGTTTTTTATCTTTCAGTTTGGTAGCGTCTTCTTTTGCTTTTGTAATGTACGGTGGATCTCTAATCGCCATACGACGATTGTGCCGGCTATCCACGATTTCGGGAACCATACATTCGTGATAAAATTTGTTCAAACGTGGTCTCATCTCGACCTTCCAAAAAGCAGCGTTTCTGGGAACCGTAATAGTCTTCATGCTGATAGGGGTCCACACCACGAAGATGCAGTAATCACGTTTGACGATGTTTAATTGACCTTGTATTTGATAATAGAAAGGGTGCTTCATATTCATCTTGTTGAAGTCTTTTTTATCAAGAATATTTTTCAAAGTGGAAACGGATTTAACTGCATCTTCAGCGGACAAGTGTTTACCCGAGTATGGACACTTGATTTCGATGAGACCACATTTGTCCGTTACAAGCCCATCAGGGGACGCACCAAGCCAGGGATTTTCCGGGTCTATAAATAATCCGCAGGGTTCGATTGTTATGTTAAGGTGTTCTTCCAGTTGTGCCCTTGCTACACCTTCATTTTCGCGACCGTAACGTGTTGCGTCGTTCTGAAACGCGGATGGATATAAAATTGTTTTGACGAGCCGTGCGCACGAGGTAGTTGGCAGCTTACGACATACAGCCGCAAACATAGATGCAGTGATCATAACTGACCTCACAACTTTCCACATATCGCATTCGCTCTGATCAACTGTATTCCTTTCGATTTCTTGCCAACGTTCGGCTCGCTCTGTAAGCTCCAAAAGATGGTGTTGAACTAAGATTTTCAGCTGATCAGGCGTTGCATCGGGTTTGCGAGCATTCTCGCCGTAATGCTCATCTTTTGCTGATTGGCACTTCGCCAATGGCTCAAGTTCTGATGCCTCTCCGGCATTGAGCTTCTTGTTGGCTCGAGATTGTCTTGTTCTCGCCACGTGACTTTGTCGATTCGTTTCAGCTTTCATTACCGGTGCTGGTGCTGTTCCTGAAATGCTCTTGTAAACTTCAGTTAGGACCTTCTGCGTGTTGCATTGAACAACCGCTCCATAAATTCTAGCATTGTAATCGCCGCCCGAGCTGAAAAAGACCCTTTTCCCACCAATAAACTTTGCCACAATGGACATGAAGCCCTCCGCTAAATTGTTTGTATAATTCATTAATATGCTGTCCGCGTATTTGCTCATGTAACGGACGGCTTCATATACCGGCTGGTAAAAACCATACTTTTCTAAAAGTGGCATATGGTTCACTCCGGGCTCGCATTCGCATCCTATTTTCGCGCACTCCTCGTGATCGCCAAATATGTGGCGGGGAACATTGAGGATGATCTTCTGCAATTCTGCGGCTGCGGAGTGAACAGGTTCTCCTGTCGCTCTGAGCACTTCCGCTGCTTGCAAAATCTCTTTTTTTATCACAAGTCCGGCTGAACTGGCGAGATTTCTTGCAACAATGAAGTCGGAGCTTCTTGTGCCGTCTTTCTGTGTTATTTTAGCAAGAACGGCACATTTGTTACACAAGTTCCGGAATAAATGATTAACGCACTCAATTTTGCACACAGTTATACCGTGATGGTGATACGGCCGAATGTCTAAAATTGCTTGGAAGACACTACTATCATTGTCGGCTATGAACCTGCGATAAATTAGACCGTGTACTTTCTCGCTACATTTAAACCCTTCCGCAATTGAGTCACTTTCCATTCTTGATGAACTGTCGTTCCTATCAAAGTTTTTGTAACACGCGTGGGGCGGTGCTTTAATCCCCTGTCGCCGCGCTACATCGCACACAAAACAATACTTATTACGAATTCCGGCATACAAAATTTTTCCCGTGCGAAGCCCTACAATTACGCCGACTGCACATAACGCATCGAATTGTTTTCCGTAGCTGCGTTTTCCCCAACCAGCATCTGTTACGACGTCAATGTACGGAACACCATTAACGACGTGCCCATCAGCTATTGCAAGTCGCCTTTCTTCCGCAGCAGCCGCGCTCATAGATTCGTAAGCTACTTTTTTAAAGTCATCGATGACGTTGTTTCGAATCGCCCTATACATTTTATCCGTCATACAATGTACATTCATTGACGCGAGCAATTCTTCTAACTGATAATTGCCGATTCCGGAAGTCAAAGTACCAATAACCGCGGCTTTGTTGATTGACATTTCGGTGTCTTTAGGATGCGACCAAAAATCAGCTTCGAAGTTACACATTTTACATTTAAAAAAATACTGGGTCTTCAACCCTTGACGACGAGTGTCGACCCACTTCCAATCTTTGAATGAACATTGTATACCTCGCGCATGATTATCAAATATTGTGTGCATTTCTTTCATGAAGTGCTCCATATTTACAATGAAGTTTCCTTCCGCTGGATTGCCCTGTATGGAATCGGCGTCTAATACTGCATTGGATTCGATTACAAGATCTTCGAGTACTTTATTTCCCAAGACGTCTTCCTCACTCTGCCGTTGTTCATCTCTGATAAGTATTTCGTCCTCAACGTTCGGTGCTATTTCTTTAACTGCTTGTTCCGAGTCATCCAAACAGCTTGGGGTTCGCGCAACGTCAATGGTCTCTATACTTATTTGCCCATCCAACGTTACGTCCGCATTGTTGCCTTTCCTTTCACGTAGTCGTCTGTGAGACAAATACAAATGGATCATTAAATGAATCTACCCAAACAATACACGACCATCTATAAGACATCTAAATCGCGTTATAATGAAAATGCGCGTACGTCTTGAAGAAGTTATGATACTGTGCAGTCACATCTTCGAGTCATCTTGAAAACGTTCAAATGGCCGCCTATTTAGGTGGCCGTAGTGCCTGCAAGATGTTAGCAAAACCTGTCTTCAAGACGTTACGGTAAAGTCTTGTACAGCATCGACGAGTGAAGCGAGGTTATGGCTTCAAACGTCGATGCTCTACAAGATGTTGTATAACGCCTTAAACACAGTTTTTGCTAACATCTTGCAGACGCTACGGCCACTTAAATAAGCAGCCATTTGAACGTTTTTAGAATGACTAGAAGATGTGACTGCGCAGTATTGCAACCTCTTCAAGACGTACGGTCATTTTCATGATAACGCGATTAAAATGTCTTATAGACGGTCATGTCTATAAGACATGTCCGTCATCTAGCCGACATGCATCCCGACAAGATCCGACACCGGCCGACACGCATCCCGATATATCCCGACATCGGCCGACACTGGCCGAAGTCGGCGCGTGTCGGCGCGTGATGGGTTTTGGAAACATCCCCGACATCGGGCAGCGTGTCGGCCGATGTCGGAAATTTTTCCTGGTGTTACTACTACTCGTTTTAGAAATAAACGAAAAAATTAATGAATTAGCTACATACGACATTCTCGATTGTAGTAATGATTAATAGAAACAGTCGTAATAAAAATAACAATATAATTTAGGAACATACCCTTTTAAATCATGACAGCGGAAAGTTTTTAATCAAAATTTCGTTTTTTTATGAGCCGATATTTTCTCTTTTATTTTTCTCCTCATTTCTCAATCGAAAACCTACATTTCTCTATTTTGTATTGATTCTTTATTTATTTAACTTGTTTATAATCTTTTCTATGTTCCACGTAAGGAGATTGTATGAACGATTGTATATTTATATACAAATCGTACAAAAATCGTAGAATTATACTGAATTTTATTGAGAAATTGTGGAAAGTGAGAATAATGGCCCAACGAAAATATCAAGTCGCGTGGTTTATTGCAGAAGATGCAACGTTTCTTGATGTGATGAAAAATGATTAATTTTCTCAGAAAAAACAAAACCAGCAATGACATGAAATGACACAAAAATAGTACATATTTAGGAGTTTAGAGTTTTGATATAAAAATATGATATTTATCACTTACTTTTGGAACCACCCATGTCTGCGCGACAAACGACGGGCGCAAAGAGACTTTTTCTTTTTCTGCTTCGACTTTTCCATATCTTTATTCAACACGTTCACTGCAACGTCCGATTTTACACTGAAACTATTCTTTTGATCGGTAAAACAATGACTTCAATGCGATAGATATTGCACATCGAAATCTGTTGCAATACACCACGTGCGCCTTTCCAGAAATATTCCGACGCGTAGTTTTCGGACGCCAAGTGTTCCAAACGAATGGCTATTGGAAGGGGAAATTGTGAGCCGGTTTGGTGCGGTGAGCTACAAGCTACAAGGGAGGGACAGTTTATTGGTCGAACTCGAAGTGGTCTCTGTGGCTTCGCAAGTGGTGGCAGAATCGTCTCAAATTTTTTCATTAGTACTGAAGTCAACATGGCGCCAAGGACAAGTAAGTTTTTTTATCACTTTTGCAGTTGCTAAAGAATTGAAGCATGGATTTTCCTTCGGCAGAGGTTGGAAGGAAACATTTGTAAAGTCCTTACTTTCCTTCTAAAAACTTTGAACCAATGCCGAAGGAAAACTCGAAGAAAGTACCTTCAGTAAAATATTGAAAAGTTACATCCTTTGCTCTAGACTTGACATGTGCTCATGTACACAAATATTATTTTTATTTGTTGCAGGAAAAAGCCTGATCGGCAAGATAAAAGACGTGAGTTATTCTATGTTTGTGCAATGTTTTTTATTCGTTTCTGAACAGTTCATAACCTTTTCATGACACGCGCATCGAAAAGTTGACTTTCACTGCCATTGGAGCGATGCGAAAATGGCGGATTCCTGCCGAATCAACTGGCCACGTGTGCAACTTTCGCCCTGTCAGCTGTTCAGCAAGAATCCGCCATTTCGCAACACTCAAAGGCAGCAAAGCCGAATTTGCAATGCGCTTGTCATGAAAAATAGCGTACATGTCTCGTGCCGAATGGTGGCGACGTCTGACGAGTGTGTTGCCGTTTTCGCTTCGCTCGGGTGGCAATTTAAAACTCGTCAGAAATCAATTTTTTGTTGGAAAAAGTCAACAAAATAGGCTTTTATTTTGTAACACAATATTTTTCTTCAGGATGAACAACGACCTGAAGAGCAAAGCGAAGGAGTAGAGGGGGCCAAAAACAAGACACTGGAACTTGAGCGTGAACGGCGTCTTTGTGAACGAGAAAAGAAACTGCAGGAGGAACGTCGGAGGCTTCAATGCAAAGCTGCGCACCTCGAGGAGATGCAAAAAAATCTAGAGAGAGAGAGGGAAAAAGTTCGGCTGTTGAAACAGCAAGTAGAAGAGCAACAACAGCAGCTACAGCAGAAGCAAGAGGAGTATAAGGAACAGCGTCGTCAGGAGGAGCAGCGTCGTCAGCAGGAGCAGCGTC
>JABFQM010003883.1:0-10667 GCA_022816865.1 Zelostemma sp. ZL-2020
TCATTATAAAGTAATTGTTACTCAGTTTTCGAGTGAAATCCAGAAATTATAGATGAAAAATGCAATGTTTCTTAATGATTTCGCAATAGTCAGATTTGTTCCTTCACTGGAAAACGGCTTGAAAATTTACCCAGTAAAGGAATTTGTTATTGCTTCAAAATTTTGAGGTTATATTGATCGCAAGTATTATATACTTGTAATTTGTACTATTTCTGTTATTTTGTGCTATACATTACTTATTGAAGGCAATAAAAACATTTATTATTATTATTATTATTATTATTATTATTATTATTATTATTATTATTATTATTATTATTATTATTATTATTATCGCAAATATAGTTAAAACACGTCTGTCATACACAACGTTAATTAAAAAAACAACTTCAAGATACCTAGTATTGTCTAAATTGCATTTTAAGGATTTACGTTCATGTTCGATCCTTACTATTCGCAGCCCGATACGCGCAACTTGTTTTCGAAAACACGTTTTTCCAAATTCTATCACCGCTATTGTAATTTGAACATAACTAATGCCATGCACACTACGTAACCTCACTTTTGATGTATAAAAAATTATGTAGAGTTCACTACAACTCGTATTATTTTGGAAAGGACATTTCGCGTTCCTTCACTGGTGCCTTCACCCTACTGAATTTGTGACGATTCCTTAATAATAATTATACTACAAATTATCAAAAAAGTTTAGTTTACATTCAAAAAGTCGTAGACTTGTTAAGTCGCACAGAATACGCATTTCTTCAAAAATTCAAATTTTAATGATAATATTCAATGATTAATTCATGTTTCATTCAAATAGAGCTATTAAAATATTTACTCGAAAGTTGAGTAATTTGTAGATAAAACATCTTCATAAAAGAGCAAGAAAATGATATTGAAGAATTTTTGTCCCCGCGTGTTTCAGAGGGAATGAAGTTAATCATTGTCTCATTCGTTGCATTTGTCAAAACCGCTTATAGAAATCGAGTTTCTTATCAACGGAAAATGTTTCATTCCTCGTTTATCTAAAAAAAACCACTCTATTCTAGTCACACATTTTCCCTACGTGCGATCCTTCACGCTTCATCACGTTAATAATAAATGGTGACTCATCCTTGAAGCAGCTTAAGTAACTTTCGGAAAGCACATATCCAAGGGATAAAGTTGAATCAATCATTCACGTAGTCGGTATTCCCCTAAGTCGCAATGACACAAAGCGAGTTGCTGATACAAAGCTCTAATGACGCTAATGCTTTCCAGTTTCCGACCCGAGCTGACGACGTTGAATCTTGCAATTAAAAAATGCTGAGAAATGACTAGCGAAAATAGGACAATCGACCCTTCAACTCACAAAACGAGACGCTAATGCCGTCGATTCTTCTCTTTAGTTTTGTCATGCGCTTTTTTCAAATGTTTCATCTGCGATGAGTCGTGAATTGCCGTCACCCATCAATTAAAAATCGATCAATTAGTGGAACGTTCGTTCGATTCGGGGAAGAGCCTCACCATTTTTCGAAATAGCTTTCAACAGCCGGCAGAATGTCGAGGGTCGTGTAACTAGCCCGAATGGCAAAAACTTATAATTTAACGCGCGGCATGTGTTGGACATGTTGCGCTGAAAAAAAAAAGTTGCGTAAAATCTCGACTGGCTGCCGCCAGCAGGTTATATTTTTATTGTCGTCGCAGACACAACTGCGTGCGCGAAGTGTTCTCCACTGCTCTGAAACAAATTGTATTGCCAGTAATGGCACCTTCTCGTCCCATATTTGCGCTCGTAAGCAAGGATCCAAAAATCATATTTCGCATCTCCTAATGATTCAACGCCACTAAACATTTCCGCATAAAGATTGAACTTGCTATTGAAAAAGTCGAAGTACTCTGCAATGCTTGCGTATAAAAATAATGGTTTGTTTGTTCCTGGACGATAACACTGTCCGAATTATCTGGGGAATTGCATTTGCGTTCGAACAGAAAATATTTTACATTGTTAGGAACAATTACTCGCCATCGCTAAAGTTAACAAATGAAAAACGACAAAGAGATTTTCCGCAAGATAAACTTTACAGCGAACTTCAATACACTTTTCATGAGCGTATAGCATTGTTTGCAATGTGACCACGAAGCGAAAAACATCCTTGAAACATTTTTGAACAATGTTTCCTGCCGCAACGGCGGAATGATTTGCTTTTACAGTAATTAAACCATGTCAACATTTTAAAAGACAAAAAAATGGTAGTAATCGAATACGTTCGATGGATGCATGCAAATCCGATGTGATGGAGAATTAATTGAAAATTTGGATACAAAAATTACGTGATCGAGCGACCTTCTAGCAAAGATATTCCGCAGCAATACAGATGCAGCAAAGTTGAATGAAGTTTATACAAGAGATGGCAATAACGACGATTCCTCGAGAAAGTTCCGTATACATTAGCCTTAAATTGCACCATTAAACTTGAGGATTTTGCTGTATCCAAGAAAACTTGTTCCCTGAAATACGAAGAGTAATTTTTAAACACTTTTTATTTTCTATTTCTCCGTAAGAGCAAGGATGTAACCAAACGTCACCTGTTGGCCGACAACTTTTCCAATCAAAACGTAAACGCAGTTATTTTCTTTGCACGAAGTCTTTGTTCTTTTTTCCAAGCTAAGCCAGTAAAAAGTTGGGAAAACTGTTGAGCAAGTGAATCAATGGTAATTTGCGAGAGCTGGTAAATCGAAAAGTTTGGAGGTAACTCAATTTGCGAGATAATTGTATTATTTCATGCCTCCCGGCGACAAAAGTGTAAGTGGCCGTGGAATGCCAACTTTTGTTTTTCGATGTGCCATTAATTACCATTTCTATAGAGCAAGTGTATTGTTCTCGCGACTCTATACGAAGTGCGAGAGCCATTGCTCCAAAGAACTCCACCTTCTGTTCTGCTCCAATTTAAACGACCTTTGTGAACTTTATAATTGTGATTCACTGTAAACTCCGGCATTTTAGACAGCTCTGTGAATTACAGCCTTTCATGCAATTTTCTAAATGTACAACCGCATTTCTCTGCTCTGTCATTTGAACGACATTTCCCATGGAAAATATATGTACGTACAGTGTATATACGCGTAATTTAAAAACTCCAGCGTCGAAAAACTCGCGCAATTTTGTCCCTAGATTTCACCTCATTCTTTTTTTATTATTATTATTAATTGTTTGCACCGCAACATTTCAAAATTGAGAGAGAGACGGAGAGCTGGTGCTCTCAATTGCCCTCTTATATATTATACCCTCTACACTCGCCCCGCTGGGAAATCAACGTCGCAAAAATCTTTCGACTAGTTTCCTCGACATTTGCGCCTTAATAAATTTTTCTCGCATTCCGCTTTCAATGTACAAATACAGCGTCCCAAATGACAAAGTTTACTAGCGTTATTCAAGCGTATTTGCATCATTATTATCCGCTTCTCATGTTTCTCTTCCTCTTCAAGATGGAATCAACTTACACATGGAAAGATGCCATTTTAATTAGAAAAAAAGTAAAATACGGCAGAGTTACGTTCAAAAATAGAGCGAAAAGCATGTAATAACCCAAGGAAATAAGCCGAGGACGCGAAGCGCGCGATGAAAACAAGCCACGTAAGAGTGCAGCTGCAACTCCGCGCAGGCCAGGTCAGGTCGAATAATTCATCCAGCGGCGACCTATCTTCGTCGCCTATTCGGCACAAGAGTAATGTGCTCCAATGACTGCCTAAGTGATTTACTTGTTTAATAATCTGCATTGACCAGGCGAAATTTATGCCTCATTCGCGTTGTTACGTAATGCATGTTTCGATCGCGCCGAATGAATCACCTCCCGCGACCCGTAGCGGTTCAAAACTCCATCCACAACCGCGACCCAGTCGGCTTTACCGCTCATATTTTCTACTGCGCGAGATAAGAGAGTCGCACATACCAATGAAAAAAGTTTTCGACTGCACTTTGATAAGCACGCGTTTTTTCATTAATTATTGTTCTTTGATACATTTTAATGGGGCTGAAAATTCGTACTGGCTTAATTTGATTTTTTTCTAAAGATCATGTATCAGAGGCAGGAGTATCGCCGCGTTAGGCAGAGGCTTCGCTTCCGCCATTACTATTACTACGCGAAAGCTCCATTACTCTTTAGTCGCTGTATGAATGGATTCGGATCTTTGACCGATGAGAGGACAAGCCTAGAAGCGGAGCAGCGTACAATCGACTCGTCCTATTTCGATGATGAAAGCGAGTTCTCCAGCTTTATCTATTGATAAAATCGTAGATATTACGTTTTTCGATTTTCCGGGAATGTTTTATTTACTCCACGATTATTTCTTGTCGGAATCAAATCTCTTCCGTGACATTCACCGCTGCGGTCGTAAGTAAGACTTAATCTATCGCGCTTCGAAAGGTATTCCCGCTTGGCAGGTTCCGCGTAATTATGGGATTTTACGTTGCGATCTCAAAAACCTCCGAGTCTTTCTAAGATCTCGGCTTTGAAACTTTTTTCAAGACTTTGAAATGAGTTCCTCGTATTCTTGAAAATTTTTTGTAGAGACTTCTTGATAACATTTCTTAATTAATGAAAATGCAATTGTGAATTATGGAGAAAAGGTCAAAAATTGTCAACAAATTTGTCACATAATAGCAGTATTTCACGATTATGGAACAACATTTCGCTCTCTGTAACAATGCTTAGAAGATAACGCGTTACACTGGCATCTACTGAGCACGTTGAAATTGTAAACCGATATCACTGACCACTAAGAGCATGAATAAAACCGATAAGCTACTTAGACTTTCACGGTACCGAATACATTCTGTGTACATCCAGTTTTGAAACAATGCTACCAAATTCATATCTTCCATTGAACACTGCTACGCATTAGAAACTCGAGGAAATTTTTTGGTCATTAAAAAAATGAGGAAATCGCCAGTTTGCTGAATTTAATAAATACCAAATATCGTTTTTTTGTATAATATCAGCTAATTAAAAATCAAGTATCGATAATGGTGAAAACATGCAAAGAAAGCTATTAAGTAATTATTCGTTGAAATGAGAAAAATATTTTCAATAGTAAAAGTTGTATGAAATCTGCAAATTGAACGATGAGAATGTTACCAAAATTGGCGCATCAACTTAAGAATAATGCGCAGAGTGGTATTTCGTGAAAATTGGCAACGGTGTCTTTTTAAAAAGAGCGCTATTCTTGCAAAAACAATTTGAACACTATTATAACCTCTGTTATTCTTCGGCATGAAAAGAGCATAAGAATATTCGAGAACGAAAAATAGTATTTTGTGGCTGCATTTTTAGGAAATTTCAATTTACTTCTGTTTTCGTTAAATTTCTTCTGCCACCCCCCCCCCCCTCTTTGCCCCTCTCCCTTCGAAATGTACTGAAAGTTCTCCAAGTTTCTTAAATCAGGTTAGGCTCATACTGAACATTCCATTCCAGTCCATTAATTTAGGTTGAATTAGATTTCGATGCATTCAAAAACTCAATTACCGTGTGCTGCATGTACATTAAAATTTCTCCTGTCGCATCAATGACGAGTATTTTCTTCAAGCTACCGTTTTTCGTGCAGTTCATGTTGTAATCTAATTTCATGTCGCTTCCAAACCAACTCTGCGATAAAGGCTTCTCAAAGTGACAGATTGAGTTTCAATCTGCGACAATTACTCGCTGGAATAGTCGACGACATACGCGTTTCATAATTTCTCTAAAAAGCGCATCACTTGAACTTCAAGTGAGTAACTTTTTTTCGATTCATTTCTCGTTTAGCATGCGCATCTTTTGTTTTTGTACACTAAACTGAGAAAATCGTTGTTAGAAAAAAATAAGAAAACTCAATGTTTCTGCCGAATACTCACTGAACAAAATATGTATTAATTTTTTGTACAAAATGAGATTTTTTCGATTTTCAAAGTTTTAAATGTATTAATTCGTTTTATCACGGTGTTTTATTTTTTGAATGAATAATTTTATTAATGACACGTTCTTGATTCAATTTTTGAAGTTCGTAATGAATTACACAGAACAACTCCTATTCCAAAACTTCAAATAATGATTTTGTTTTGAAGGTTTTTGAACCTCTGCGATCAAGTATTCTTACGTTTATAAAATAACTCGAATTAAAAATTTCAAAATTCGAATGCATTGCTCGAATCTTTTCAAGTATGCACTGTTGATTGATTGTACTTGGTGCTCCAAAAAATAAACGCTTTTTCCGAATTATTTCGCAAACCGTCGCAAAATTGTTGTTAAACAAAATTCGATAAAATTAACAAAATCTTCTTCCGAATACAGAATAAAGTTCACTAAGAGGCCGCATACAAAAACCTGCACTTTCATTCCGTACGTGGTCGCTAACATCGTTAGAAATAGACGTTGTGATTCTTCAGTTGAAACATATAAAAATTGGATTTCTATCTGGCAAATAGCAAGTTCAGGTGTAGACCGCAGCTGTTCAAAATTAGCCTTGATGTAGAAGTTTTCACTTAAAGCCATTATGGTACTGAAAATTAGTCTACTATTCTCAATTAAATTCAGACGCAAGCCTGTTTTTGGACTGAAATTCAATTATCTCTGAACTTGAAATTGAGAGAACGCAAAATTTAGTTAATTTATTATTTGATTTCAGGACAAAACAGCTTTTTTGCTTTTAAAATCGATGGATCATTCTACTGTTTGAGCACGGCATACGAGACAGAATAACAAAAGGAAAGAAAAGTTGAGAATAAAAAAGCTCCTTGACTCTCAAAGAACTTCTCTGTACACTTTTCGCATCGACATGCAATTTTTTATAAAAAGATGGATAATCCGAGTAAACTTATCGACATACGAGAGGAAAAGAGATGAGAAAAATGTGAAGTTACACCGCTCTTTTTACGGTTAAAAATTCAGTTTATTCCATGGTTCGTTATCTCGAATCCAAAGTTACTTCTTCTTCCAAAATTATTTGCGTGAGAATGTTTTCCCCCGATTTGCAATCGTTTTCCTGATTAAGATAATTCGATGAAATGAAACGCCACTGCGATGGACAGAATCAATAGAGAAAACGTACCTAGTAGAGCTTGGAAAAGTCTGCTCTTGAAGATTCTAATGACTCGTTCAATAGCCAATCGGAGCTGTTTGTCCTGAGGTCTAGTCAATTTCGCATGGTAATCCTCCAACAACTCCAGCGCTCTATGGGCTTCTGAAAAAGAAAACAGGTCGTATTTATTCACAAAATTCGTCCGACGCGAATCGCAGTCATTTGTTATGCAACTTTGCTTATATTTTTTCAAATTACACCTCATTTGTTGCATTACCGGACGAAAAGTTTGTATTTCGCAAAAAGGTTGGAAACGTAAAAAAGACTCGTTTGTCGTCCATAAATAAAGAAACCCCCGAGCGTTGAGCAGCGGCAAGTTTACGTCGTATCTTTAATGAAGAGCGGCCTGAGACGGCTTTGGACTTTTATGAAATTTACCTCGAGTAAACGGGTTACGAATAGCGCTGTTTCGCCAGCTTGCAACGGTAATACGACGTGATGGCAAGTAATGTAAAAATGTAATTCCACGTAAGTACACGGCTACAGCGAGAAATTTGAAACGGACAAGTTCATTTCTTTCCGAATAGTGTGTGAATAAAGAAACGGATTTAATCAAAGCTCTTACATCCATCAAACGCAAGCGGCGCTCCGGGCTTTGTAAAATTGTTATTAGTCCAATGATGCAGAAGCACGGACGGCGGAAACTCCGAGACGTTTCTTTCGGTAAATTGTTTCAACTATTTATTCTCAATCTCTTCTCGGGCAAAGAAAAATTATAGCGCCAAGGGAAAGAAGATTGACATTCTTTCTTTGCTATTTACACTGCTGCAGTTCATGGATATTGTCTTCGAAATCTTGAAGAATTTTCGTATTTGACTCTTTTATTGACCGTAAACAAGAATCAAGCAGGAATTTATTCTTCGTATAATATTCCAGATTTTCCGCGTTCCAGCTCAAAAGTAAATTAAGAAAATTAGTGAATGATGGAACATCGCAGCATTTTGTCAGAAGACAATAAATGATAAATTGAATGAACATTTCTTAGAGGGAAAGGTCAAGGAAAAATGTTGGTGCGAGTTTAATTTCCATTCTTTCTGGCAGCAGCCTCGGCTAATGAAAAATAACGCAATTGCATCCGTGAAAAGCGTCAAATTATCATGGTAATATACTCTACAATTACTCGCCAGCCGTTTGTCTCCGACATTTTTCTCTAACAAGAGTTCTGTCCCTGAACCTTCCGTAATGAAATGTCGGCACCTCCTTTTGCCATGTCGCTGTGATAAAAATCCCTATGAAATTTGTCGCTGAGACCGACACCGACAAAACATGAGCATTCTTCGTCTTATTTCCTCGATTCTTTTTGCAGATAAGAAGATTACTTTCAACCGAGCTCCACTGGAGAATTCTGATCCCCAAATTCTCGGTTAACCGAAAAAGCACTGAAAAATCCGCTATTTATTTCCGACGCGGAGATAAGTTTTTAGTTTCAAAATAGCCATTTTTCAAATCGATTTTGAAGCGGTTTTTTGTGTGTGATTCATAAATCATAGTTTTGAGGATATAATTTTCAAATATTGCAACCACAAGTTGTGTGGACATAATTTTAAATTAATTCATGACATTTTCGTGATTACAAAGACCATAAATTTTTCATATTTTTTTGTTCTTAGGTACAACTTTGGATGAGTGGTCATTATTTGATTAAGATTTGTATAAATTTCAAAAAAAAAAGAATAAAACTTGATTGAAACACCAATAAAATTCCAATTTGGTTTTAAATAAAATTGTAATTGAATTTAAGAAAGTTCACTTCTCATCCAAATTTAATTTCAATCTTATTACTGTTTCAGTCGAATTTGAATTAGTGTATAACTAAATTTACGTAGATATTTAATTGCATTGGAATTGTATTTTATTCAATAAATAATTTTACTGGAATTTCGTTGGTATTTTTGATTAATTATAAATTTCTTTTAATTTATCGAACTATTAAATTTACTTATTTCTCTATTCATTCGCTTGTTTATTTTCAAATGCATCTGTTTATTTAGATACATCATCTTCATTCATTATATATACTCGTAGTTTGCAAGGATGCATCCAGATGATAAGCTACTGCTATTTATATCTTTCGTGATTTTCATCCATAATTCATTGTCTAAATAAGGGAAGTGTTTTTGTGTATACATGTGCGCGAACAACATTACATAATTACCTTTGTTATAATCAGTGAACATTGATACTGAATGAACCGAGATGTTTTCACTTTTACATTAAACCGAATAAACCATCAATTATCCCATGTACGATGGAATATCTGAGCTGTCTTTTATGTAATATTCAATTCGCTCCGTATAAATCAACTTCCTATAAAATTATTGCGATTCAATACATAATCTGTCAAAGTAAAAAATGTGTCATGATTCACATCGCTTTATTCAACACTACGGAAGCTAGACTCAACAGTATTATATTTTAAAACACATTTGCAGTCGTTCGTAAAACTTTTCACTGTTTTAAAAACCACTACAATAGTATTTCGTGACAAGATTCTAGTTTTCACAGTGAAAATTATGACGGAATTCATAACTTGACTTAGAAAACCACGTAGTTTTAACGCGTCATAAAATTCGTAGTCCATTAAAAACTTCAATATTCCAATTGGTTCACATAAGTCCATTTTTTAATGTGTCGATTCGCATGGCTATTACGTTTCACACTTTTCAAAGAGATTATAAATATGCATATCAGACGACAAGATTGGAGAGAGAACATCGATTTCCTTTCCGCTCTGTACATTAAATTCGATTACCACGAATTTATATTTCTGTGCAGAATCTCGATTATCTCTGGAATCGTTTTATTTCTATTGATTATGTAAAGATTTTCAGTACACAAATCGATTACGATTCTAAATAATTACTGAGGAGAGAGTTAACATTTCACGTACCGTAAATAGAAAAAGTTGTATCAATGACAATCTATGACTTGTACAGATATGAAAATAGTAAATTGTACATAATATCCAAATGTACTGCATAAAAAATGCAGTGGCGATTGATAGTCAATTTGCCAATCATATACAAGTCACATAAAACTTATCACATTTTGCGATTCGAGAGTTTTTTTTGGTTTTATTACATCGATTATACAGGAAGCAGATTGCGTTAAGTGTGGCTGTTCATTGTTCCGGAAGTTTGACTAACCTCGCTCTATATTGTTGCGTCTTTAACTTTCGAAATATCTATGTTAGTTTCCTCATAACGTCGAACTCAGTTTCGAGACAACGACGAGCGTATAACGATGTATGCAATATAAATGCCCGTATTCGTCTGCACAATGACAAAACTATGTAGGAGTTAGGATCAAATATACATTCAAACACTATTACAGAAGATGAATTGCATCGTTCGTAAACGTGTACAATATAAATACCGTGAATTCACAATTCGCCCTGGGATATTTGTAAAATAGTACATTGTGTATCGCGGAGCCATGTTTTGCCGTTCACGGGCGAGGACGATGTTCTCTGAACGAGTCGTAGCGAAACGCGCGAAGCGCGTTTTCGCGCAGACGAGTTCAGAGAACATCGTCCGAGGCCGGGAACGGCATGGCTCCAAGGTACACACGAT
>JABFQM010003884.1:0-10665 GCA_022816865.1 Zelostemma sp. ZL-2020
CCTTGGCCCGCTGACAAGTGTCACAATGTTGGATGTATTTGACTACGTCTCGTCCGATACCTGGCCAATAATATCGCTGCGAAATTCGGAAACCGGTTTTTTCCACCCCGGGGTGCGCTGTCTGTGGTAGGCCATGCGATTCCTTGATTACCTGTTTACGGAGCTTGAGGGGTATCACTAACTTCCAATTCTCTAATTCGGTCACCAATTCGTCGGTTATCGAGGAAGGACGGTGGTAGTATAACTTTTCATTTCGAATTTCCCAGTCGGGAAATTTTTCGGGATTTTTACGCGCCGCCTCGCGCCGTTTAGTATACCAACTGTCCGTTGGGTCCGAAAAATCCGTTTCGCTATCTGACGCGATTAACATGGAAGCAAATTCAACCTGCTTCTCACCCGTGGAATCTCCGGGGTTCTCGTCTTCCTTCGGTTCGCAAAAGCGTGCTAAAGCTTGGGGAGTGCAGTTCGAATTCCCCTTACGGCTTACCACGTCGAAACTATAACTCTGGAGTTCGATAGCCCAACGGGCTAATCTGCCGCTTGGTTGGGGCAAATTGAAAAGCCACCGAAGGCTACTGTCATCCGTAAACACCGTGAATCGGTAGCCCTCCAAAAAAGGACGAAGCTTTTTCACGGACCAAATCACTGCCAAGCATTCCCGCTCCGAAGAAGTAAATTTCCGTTCCGATTCGGTCAATGATCTACTCGCATACGCAATTACCCTCTCGGAATCGTCAATTTTCTGACTCAAGACCGCGCCCACTCCAACGGTGCTGGCGTTACACTGGAGACAAAAGGGTAATCCGAAATCCGGGCAAGACAGGGTCGGAGCCGCCGTGAGGGCCGTGCGGATGTTTTCGAAGGACCGCTGCTGTTCCTCTGCCCATTCTCACTTCTGTTTAGATTTCAACAACCGGGTAATGGGTTCCGCAACTGTAGCCAAATCGGGAACAAATCGCCGGTACCAGGAAATCATCCCCAACAAGCGCCGGACTTGTTTTACCGTCTTAGGGCTCGGAAGATCAAGGATCGGGGATATTTTCTTTGGATCAACGTGCAAACCTTTCAAGTCGAGGACAAAGCCGAGATATTTAACCCTAGAACACCCGAAATGACTCTTTCCGCGATTAATGGTCAGGTTTGCTTGGCGCATCTTTGATAGCACTCGTTCGAGCCAGAAGGTATGTTCCTCGAACGTATTAGCAATTATTATTACGTCATCTAGATAACCGAAAACATGCCCCTTGAATTCCGAACTCAAAAGATTGTCGATGAAGCGCTGAAAGGTGGCGGGGGCGTTCGTAAGACCGTAAGGCGTCAAGGTGAATTGGAAAAGTCCCTTACCCGGGACGGCAAATGCCGTGATCTCGCGACTGGATTTCTCCAGGAGAATCTGAAAGTACGCCTGACTTAAGTCAATCGTGGAAATAAATCGCGCATTCCGTAGTTTATCGAGTATACTACTCATGATCGGTATGGGATAAGCATCTTTTTTGGTGGCGTCATTGACTTTGCGGAAATCGAGACAAAACCTGTACTTGCTATTAGGCTTACGCACCATGACGATCGGAGAGGACCAACCACTCTCCGACGGTTCTATGACTCCTTCTTTCAGCATTTTGTCCACTTCGGCTTTGATGGCCTCTAGAACTTTAGGCGATACCGGTCAGAATTTTTGTTTAATGGGCGGGTGGCCCCTGACATCAATCGAATGTTTCGCCAAGGGAGTGAGGGTCAATGTCTCGTTTTTCGCAATCCCTTTATCCAATAACTCGTTTAATATCCGACGTTGATCTAAAGTTAACTCGGTGAGGCCGAAACAAAATGACGCAAAAAGCTGTTCCATATCAATGATAGCAAAACTAAAGACCTCTTCCGGAACATCCACAAAGTTCCAAGAAGGGACCGAGAAGTCTACTCGAATTCCAAACTTACACAAAAAATCGAGACCCAGTATGCATGGAATGGGTAAAGACGACAACAAACGAATCGAGAGGGACTCCGAGCGATCCCGAACCGTCAACGAGACTTCGAGTTCTTCTCGACTTATCTCGATTCCACCGTTAGCCACTCGAACCGTGAGCTCTCCCGGGGTAACAATGGTTCTGCCCTGTTTGACCAGATCGCAGACTTGTGGATCGACGAAAGTTCGAGACGCTCCGGAATCGAGCATTCCTTGAATCTGGTGTGCTCCGATACTAACCGTCAGCGTCAACGGCTTATTAATCACGTCCCCATCAAGGACATCGAAATTTGAGGATTCGGGGCGAAATTCACGTGCCGGGGAAATAGAGGGAGAGTTCGCCCGAGTTACTGCCCCCTTCGTCCGTTTCCCGAACAATTGGGACAACGATTGCGAGTCACTTTCGGTTCGCCGCAGCGGAAACAAAAGATTTTCCTGGGTTCGGTACACGCTGTAAACCGGTGTCCACTGACTTGGCAGTTCCAGCAAATGTCCTGCGAGGGAGGTGTTTCATCCGCACGAGCCTCCACGGTGGCTTGCCGGGGGACAGATGTAATCTTCAGGGTCGCATCGGAGGGAGGTACCGATCTTTTCGTAACATTAGGTTTCTCGCGCAGAGTGGCTTTCGCCGCAAACAATTCCTCAAAAGGGGCCTCGTCGTCAATTTCGCGAACTTCGGGGTCCTCGAACGCCAGATATGCTTTCTCGCGAGGGCGAACGGGTCGTACGGGACGATACGCCAGTTCCGAGATCATCGATCTCTCGGGAGGCGGTGGTGGTTGGTAGGTCCGCATTCCCGTATGGATTTTTCGCGAGGTTTTCGAGATGATCGAAATTTTGAATTTCATCACGTCGGATGGACAACTGCAACCGAGGGAGCATATTATGGTACGCGAGATCCACAATTTCGAACTCCGACCAGCGTGGTACCGAGCGATTGGCCAAGGCGCGAAAACAGGTCAGGAAATCGGCTACCGGCTCAAGCTCGCCCTGAGTTCGCCGTAAGATTTCGAGACGCAAGCCGCGATGGAAATTCGGGTCAATGAAACGATTTCGGAAGGCGGTAACAAAATCTCCAAAACTACGAAATCGCGAGCGTTTATCGCGGTACCATTCGAGCGGAATCCCGGATAAAAAGAATGGGAAACACGACAACAATTCCGAATCCTGAACGGGCATTGATTCGCGACCCTCGCATAACCGCTCGATGTAAGACTCCGCGTCTTCCTTTTCCGAAAACCGAAAGTTCCACTTCCGCATGATATCGTAGACCGGCGCGAGATTCCGAGGCGCCGAACGGTATCGTTCTTCCGGTCGAAAATCCCGATTTGGTTCCGTCGACCATTGGCACGTCGCCTCGTCAACTCGAGGTCGTGGGTTTTGAGCATGCGCCGTCTCGAACGGGATCTCGGAACGAAATTCTCGATCAAAAGAAACTTGTTCGAAATTCGGATATGGTTGACGGAAATTCCGAAACTGAGGGGCTTCCGGTAATGAATGCTGCGGGCGATTTGATTCGCGACACGGGCCATTTGGGAACTGTCCCTCGGAATAACGTCGATTAGGACTCTGCGCGTTAGAGACGGGGAACACTTCTCGAGTTTGGAAACCTGGAGGGAAATCGCTTCGCTTTCCGCTGTGCCCTGACGGGTACGCCCCGTCACTCTACCGATTTTGACGAATCTCATTGGCCCGATGTTCTATCGCAAGCGCTGCCACCTAGCGGGACCGGCGCGTGGCCGAACAACGCCGGCCCGCGGGCCTCACGCAACCAGTTCACGTTCATCCGTCGAACGCAGCGGTCTCCGCGTCCTTGTACGAGTCCGCTGTGTCTCGCCGCTTTTCCCTTTGTTACGCGATCTTTTCGCACAATCGGGTCTTTCCGTATACTCGATTGTGCCTCGCGGTAACAGTGAGCGGACCACTCGTTTATTCGCGTGTTTCTTTCGTGCGCGTCAATCGAATAAACACGTTCACACTCAGTGCTGTGCGTGCTTCTTTCTGGCCATTCCCGGTCAATCCTCGCCTTGCCTTCCTTCCGCAGTCCACTCCTTTACATGGCCCTTCGAGTCTCCGGGATAATCCAGCGTTTTTCCCGTTACCTAAACAACCTGAAATACCTGAAAGAAAAGCCATAGAAGTGAGTCGTTGTGAACGACCACGAGGCGGGAAAAGGCGGCCATTGTAAAACGCCGAAAAGCCTTCTCCTCGAGAGCCGAAAGCCCCTGAAGCGCGACGAGAGAGCCCGAGCAATCAGTGTCTGTAGACTCCTTATGCTGTAATGGCCACAGGAATTTCCAAGCCCGCTGTGTTTAGTGCAGTGTATCCTGAGAGGTCTTCCCAAATGAACGTGCTCGGGAAATAAATGGAATTTACTTTATTACGTAAAGGTAGACATTACAATAGAAGAACGAAAACCGGCAGGGTCGACAAGTCCCATCTTCGCGTGCGTTCCGTCTTCGTCTGCCCCACTTCTCTCACACACGTCTCAAGGCGCGTTCGCTCGTGAGAGCAATCCTTGAGCCTAATTCTAACGTAGTAATTTGGTCTGAACATTGCATTTAGTACAGCGAACTAAAGATAATTACACTGAAAAAAAAGTTTTCTAGAGTTAAGGAAATTTCACTTGATTCAAGTGAACGGTTGATTTCAATAGTACTAAGTAAATATTTACTCAATGTAAGACATCAAAATTATTTGAAAGAAGTAAATTTATACTTGAATTCAGTTAAAATTTTGTTTTCGTAACACATGCACGAAAAGCGCCATTTTTTACGATCGCGGATAACTTTGTCGCGGCAAAAATTGCGCCTTCCGTGCAGTTTTACGAAAACTACGGTGTGTAGCATGTGCGGGATGGATTTGTGGACTCATGTGATTGCCACACTCGCTTCGCTCGTGCGGCAAACGTCACATTCGCCAACAAATCCATTTACCCGCACTTGTTACACAATGTACTAGTATTCAAAAAATTAATTATTTAAACCAAATGCATATTTGGTTGATTTCATTATGCGTTTTCTTACATTGAAAATATAGTATCTTAGAATAAAGGAAGATTTACTTGAACGAAACACATATTTACTTCGGAATAAAAATTATATTAATGAAAAAAACATTAAATTTGGCGGGCTTCACGTCATCAGCACACCTTTTGAAGTAACCATTATTACTTCAGTTATTGTTAAAAGCTAAATAATTTTCTTTTCGCTGAAAAAATTCCGCACCTATGCTATTCGAACCCAGCCCCTACGCTTTCTAGCTAAGCACGCACGCCACTACACTACGAGACTCGTTGTTGAAAAGTATTCACCTGCTCTACCATGTGCTGAGCATGAATACCACGTGAATATCTCGCCTACTCACACATTATTAGATGAAAATTACTTGAATGAAAAAAATGATTGTTTAAATCAAGAAAATAGCTTCAGAAAAAATATTTACTCGAATCAAGCTAATTTTTTTTCAGTGAAAGTTATCAATTTCATTGTTTCAAACAAATACATACTTTTATTGAATAAATATGTTAACTTAAAAATTGTATTTGCAAGCTTCATCTGAGTAAGGGCTATTTTCAATAAGATTACTATTTTCTGGATCAAAATAAATATTTCTTATCATTAAGTAAATATTTCTTTATTAAAAAAAAATAATTGCGTTGAAATGTTCAATGAGTATTTGTTTCATTCTAATTTTAGATTATTTTAAATTAAGTAAATATTTTTTATGCTGAATTTTGCTGTTTTCAAAATCATAACTTTTTTGTTCCAAACAAATACATACGTGTATCAAGTAAATGTGTGCTTAAAAATAATTATTTGGTAAGCTTTTGTTTAGTAATTATTTGTTTAGATAAAATAAAAAATTTTTTCAACAAACTAAATATTTATTTGTTTTCAGTGATAATTTGCTTCGTTTTGATGACTCAACTCTAAATAATCGATTTCCTTGAATTGAAAAACCATTTTTAAATTCAAGATACTCAAAAATTTAATTCAAACAAATATTTATTATAATGTGTCTACTAATTCGAAGAAAATGTAATATCTTAAACTAAGTAATTGATTTATTGGATTTGAAAAAATAATATTGGATGCAACGTAATGGAAACTTGATATTAGTAAATATTTATTACGACAGAGGGAGATTTGAAATCAAAAAAAATTTTTTTGAATCAAAAACCAAATTATTTCAAACAAATAAACGATTACTAAAATCAAATAAATAAATTCCGAGAAAAAATATTTACTTGAATCAAGAAATTTTTTTTTTCAGTGTAAGGTCTTTAGTTCGTGATTGCCTGCATAGACGGCGCTGGCGTCGATCCGCTGGAGTTGTCCTGCGATGTCCGACTCGCCTTAAGGGGTCACATACAATTGTAGTGGGCCAAATTCTAGAATTTTTTTGGTACTTACAATTTATATTTAAAAACAAAACGAAATGTCATTTAATAGTACAAGTATCGAACTACACATTTAAATTTTTTTGTTGAAATAGATTTAAAAAAGGGCGAGATACAGCAAATCTTCGGAATTCTTTTTGTTTTTTTTTCATAAAATTGAAAATTTTTATCGGAAAAAAAATTCCGGAGATTTGCTGTATTTCGCCCTTTTTCCGATTTATTTTAACCAAAAAATTGAAATGTGTAGTTCGATACTTGTACTATTGAATGACATTTCGTTTTGTATTCAAACATGCATTTTAGGTATTAAAAAAAATTCTTGAATTTGGCCCACTACAACTGTATGTAACCCCTTAACCAAATTTTGCATTTTCTTTTTTATTTCGTCTGTGGTTTGTTTGGAGGTCAATGTTGCAAAACTAATTAAAAAATTCACATTTCTGCCACTAAAATAAGTGTTTCCAAAATTCTGCACCAAAAACTTTTCCGAAAAAAATGTGTTTGGTCCAAAATTTTGATTTTTTTCCTTTACCCCACTTTTTTGAAATTTGAAAAATTTCAGGTGTATCCGTTGATTCTTTAGCTACATTTTCTCCGTTCGAGGTTTTTGCGGCAACTGAAACTTCGAGAGTTATGAGAGCTTTTATAGAAATATCCACGACCAATTACACGATACCACTACAAATAAATCAACATTTCCGAAATATCCACGACCAATTAATCGATACCACTACAAATAAATCAACATTTCCGATCTCATAATTGTTTTTTCTTGCGATAATGTGCTCCCTTTTACTGATTGATTATTTATTTGTTGATAATTACAAAACGCGTTGAAACGAATTATCTTTAATTGATAATTGAACTCAATCATTTTACTCTGTCGTCATTGATACGCATGATTAATGATTATCGTTATTATTATTGTGCTCCTTAATGCGTCCCCCCAATTTTTAATATCAATAAAGTGAAGTGACGAAAAGAACACTAAAATAGTAATATTGAATCCACTTCTAAATTAGTGATTTCATAACATATAACTCGAATAAAGAAAAAAAAGACAAATAAATATTGAACTGACAGTCTGAAGCACGTCAGTCATTAATAACGTAAGTAAAGCAATACACACGTGTTCCGTGAGACACAAGAATTTCGGAAAAAATATTTTTGCAAAATTCCTGATTGCCATAACTTTACCAGTAGGGTAGTGTCGGCAGCCTTGGGCCATTTTTCGGTTTCCATTTTTTTTGGCAAGTAAGGAATGAAATATCCAAAAAAAAACAGCGGCATCACAGTATAACTCTTTGGCTATAGTGTGAATTTTTTTGGTTTGGTTCCTTAAATAATTTATGTGTACAAAGTTTTCTACAAATTTTAGCATCATAAAAATGGAAAACAATTGAAGATTCTTTGACACAATATTGTGTAAACTTATAAAAAATTAATGAATATTATTTATCTATTTATCTATTTATACTAAATTAATCTGTATTTGCGCCGAAGACATCCAGTTGACGTTTTTCCGCGCCGATTTTGTTTTCCGCTTGGATTTATCAGCTTTCCTTCCCTCCGAAACTGGGGCCCAAGGCACCCAATTGCGCGCTTCAATACATTTTTGAATGTAAAATTGTTTGCAAAAATTATTTCATAATAATATTAATGAAAATCTCCTATCCGATACTTACCCAAATTGCCTGATTCATTGAAAAAAAAAAAAAAAATAAGTTTAATCAATTTTGTCAGAGAAAAACTTTTAACAAAAAATTTACTTTGGTCCCTTGAAAATGAGGTATATTTTTTTTTAAGAAGACTAATCCAATTTTTTCAATGAAACTTGGATAGAGATTACCAAAATCACTTTCCCTATGCTCCCTGTAAAAATTCAAGATTTTAACTTTAATCACTTTAAAAAAAAGACGGGTTGCCCAAGGCTGCCGACTCTCCCCTACAATAATTTCTTTAATTCCAAAACAATCTAAGACATCGTCTGTCAAAGTCTAGCAATTCCACTCTTTCCGTGGAATGAAATTCTCACTCCAAGAACGATGATAATCGAACGCCCCCAGTAAAAGTGAAAAAACTCACTCCAAAAGTGACAAATTCCAACTATAAAGTGGAATTAGAGCCTAAAACATAAAGCGTGTAGCGTCCAATTAAGGGAGATCGCGTGACGTGACGATTGTTGTGCTTAAACTAGGCTCAATCGAAAGCACAAGTGATCTTTCGCATCGCGATGACAGTCGGCGTGACACTGACTCGAGCGGTCGCTTCTCGAGAATTGCCTTGTTAGTCGTGCACCAGTGACCGTTTGACCAAGTCGTTCCGTGAGACGCGCCTGCGAAGGACCACGCTTTGGACGAAAACGGGTACGTCCAAGTCGCGTGTTACACGCCCGACCGGTTTTCTCAAGCCGGTTCCTTTTTCCTCTCTTTCCTGTAGCCCTTCGGTTTATTCGATGATTCACAGCAAACGCTCTACGGGCCTGGTACACGTGTACATTTTCATACAACTTCGAAACTTCTCGGTTTAAAGTCAATTGGAGGGGGAAACGGGTATTAATTTCCATGTTCTTTTTTTTTATTTTAAATGACGATGTTTTTGGGAGTTGATAAGGAATTGTAAAATGTTTGGAATGTCGGTAATGTACGCTGATAACGGTTATACAATGTAATAATTGAGTAATTAATTGCAAATTAGGGTATCGATTTATACACCTCGAAGAATAACAAATGTAGTTTTGGCGACGGCCTACAGATGGCAAGAGGACCTCATTTTCGTAAATGTTCATTAACTAAAATAACGCAATGTTTAATTAGCGTCTTAAAAATAATTGGCTATGAATTTTCGGGTTACGCAACTGTCGAAATAAATCGCGTCGTGGAAGTCATCAACGAGACGGATTCGCGTGTTTATATTTTTTATTCTCCTCGATTCTAAATTTTCTTTAAAAATTTATTGCTTGTCAATAAAATGGTTGAATAACAAGTTTCTATTTTTCGCATCACAAAGACATTGATACATCGTCACTTCGCTAATTGTTATCTGTTCGTGGATGAAATAAGCGCCTCGTAAAGAAAATGAAAATAATGATACGGAAATTACGATAATATTACGATATGGTAATTTTAAAAGACTAATATTTCGCAGATGTTCGCGCTGCAAGTAACAGACTTTAGGATTCTCTCGAAATAACGTGTCAATTAAGCGATTCTTTATTTACATCTTGAAGCTTCATTAAATTCATTTCGCGCAAGATCGAACAATTTTTAAACGTTCTTTTACAATCGCCAAAGAACATGAAACGGAATTCTTAAATTCCATTAAAAAGATTCTCAATTCTCAAAAATTGTTTGAATCGATAATTCCGGCTTCACGGAATGACGTTTTCGTTGCGATTCACCCCGATATATATAGTGTATTAATCGCTCACTAGAGCGGATATTAAAGTTTCAAAGCATTCATCTGGATCAGAAGATAAAAGCGCGCGAAAAGAATAAATCTCCACCCACGCCGAGCTTTACACCCATCACAAAAAAGATTTTCTTTACTCCAAAACAAATCCAGTCGATGAAATTAACCTTATTTAATTCCGAAACACTCAGAAAAAATTCCCTAATTTAGCATGTTAATTCGGAACGCGCAAAAATCGCCGGATCAATGACTTTGAACGGAAGCCTAGACCTTTGAAACCGCTACTTAGCCCACTTTCTCCTTCGAATGAATCTCGCGAAACTCCACGAATCTCGTGAAATATGTAACGTTTTTATTCCCCGGTAAACATGTTTTCTTGGAAGGAAGAAAAAAAAACTTTGGTACAGGGAGACGCAGTTTATCGCGATGTAAATATTTCATGGGGGTTTTTTTTTTCCGATGCGAAGCAGCGAACAGCAGGACGACGGAGCTACCATCCGAGCGACTACTCCACATGTGGACATCGCCAGCCCGGCTTAGAATCGGCCGCGCTCCAAGGAAAAAGTCGAGCCCGTGAACGTCGGAACAGCGAAGATGGATGGCAAAAGAGGCGACCAGAAGGCGCCGGGCAACAAGAGGAAACTTTCTTTCCTGAGCTTCGCGCAACGGCGTTCGGTGAGTTCATCGATCGATCAATTGATCGACGTTACGCCGCAAAATATCGACATACTTTTCCCCGCTTAGTTCAACATTTCAAATTGAAGAATTCCCATTTACTCGATGATGTTAGAAACGCAAGAACCCTCATTTATACGATGCTGAACAAACAATTTTTAAGAAATTAATTCAACGAATATACCATCCACGAACTTCAGACCAAATTTTTGCA
>JABFQM010003885.1:0-10661 GCA_022816865.1 Zelostemma sp. ZL-2020
CGAGGAAAAGCCAGGCGAAGCTAATTTTCTGGCAACGAACGTCGGGGAAAACCGATCCCGCCCTTGCGATCGCTCGTCCTGCATCCTCGATCTTCTGCGAATCATGCCGAACACGCTCGAGCACCTGAGCTCTCCTGGACTCGTCGCTTTTTTCAAGGTGAGACCCCGTTTCTCGTTTTACTTTTTTTTTCCTGCCCTCTCGCCTGGCTTTCTTACCCGCGACGAGATATTACATCGCGTATTGTTTTCTCGAGAAAACGGAAACGAGCGCGGCTTCGAGGATTCTCATTTTTTTTTCAGGGTCGCGGGAAAAGCGCTAATTTCCGTTGCGAAATGAGAAATTGATATTGCCGAGCGTGGCGGCGGTTCCGAAATATGACGAGGGGGAGGGGGGGGGGGGACAGGTGTTCCCCAAAGACTCGTTTCAGAGCCCGCCGCCCTGCTGGTCAACCATGTCGAATTATTCAAATCCGAATAATTCGAGCCTGGCAAAAATCACCGATTTTATTGCCGAAAGTTGAGAGAAAAAAATCGGCAAAGTTGTTCATTGAAACCAAAGCTCTATTGTTGCGATTACGCTGAAAAAAAAAAGGGAACGACGAACAAAAGCGATATGATCGTCGAGTCCTTTTTTTCCCGTTCGCGATTGAATTCGAAACAGCTTAAATCGTTTTTCATGCATTTCTTGTTTGTTGGGTCTGCGGGATTCGGACGGTGCGTTGAAATTTTATTAAACGTTGGTATAGGAGGCTGTAACTTTCATGTAATTGTCAATTGATTAACTTCCTTTAAACACAATGCATTGTTAAGTTATCCACTTGGAATAATTCGATTTTATAAGCGATGTTGCGCACCGCCCCTTAATTAAAATGTAGAGTATTGAGAGAAAAAAAGAGATGATTAAATCAGTTGCAAACAAAGGTAAAAACAATTTGAAAGCCATTAATGAAGAGAATTCGCTCGTTGAATTTCCATAAGCTTGTATTTGATTACAAGGGTCGAATAAATGATGGAATAGGAAAGCCAATTATATTTGCATAATTAATTTTGGGTCGAAATTTACGCTCCGAGTAACTGGATAAAATTTCTAGAGAAAATCGAAACTGCGGCTTCTCGGAGAAACGAATCAGCATTTTTGGTTCGAAAAAAAAGGTGAAATTTTCGTAATTATCACTCGTCTCCCGTTTTATACATTTTTACCGGAAATAACCGCTTTGATCAACTTTTTATTGGATTTTCGAGAGACTAAACGAATATGGACCAAGCTAAAATCATGCATGCCAGCGTAGTCACTTAAAAAATGAATATCAATTATTAATAATTGAAGAGCTTCCAATCGATCCGCTCGCATTTTTAAAATTCGACCGAGTTTTCTATCTTCTTGAAACTTTCTACTTTTCCCATCAAATTAAATTTTTATCGGCGCTAATAATTTTTTCGTAAATAAAATCCAATTTTTGATAAAGTTCCAAGAATTCCTTTCGATAATGCAATAACATTTAAACGATTCCACGCACATATTCAGCCAATTACTTTTTTTGCGGAGAACTCATTTACTGGAAAAACCACTCGACTTTAGCATTTTTTACACGCATATTGATTAGCTTTTTTTGCAACGAGACAGTGACCTTGTACTTGTAAAGTACCACGCGTGAGGATTAACATCATTGAGCGTGGACTCGCGCAATGATACTCCAAATTACAAGGAACCATTCGCACACAAAAACCGTTTTTTCCCGAGAAGCTGCAGATCTCCAATTAATTAACAGATTAATTACTAACGCGACTGCGGAAAAAACTGCGAAGCCTGGGAATAATTTTCGGAAACGTGTTTTAATTAAGCCCGAATTAACCAAGCATGCCTGGAATTCCATGGATCTGGGCACTTTATTAAAAAAATCTCGGTGTATGCATCGCCGTAAATTGCTAAAAGAGCGTTTCGCTGCGTCGAGCTCGCGCTGGATTTCGCGAGCTGGGGGAATGTGTAAATAAAACGACAATGCTCGTAGCGGTAGTTAGCACTGAATCCCACTCGTTTGTACGTAAGTCCTGGACGTGCACATGTGTGTCACCCATATTTCAAGAGTTTGCCGTGTCGCAATGAAACAAGCATTAGAAGCAACTGCCGCGAGTTTCCGAGGCCATGATATTCACGTTAAAACCGTGCGAAAGCGACGAAAGCCAGGAATCTTTGGGACTCATTCAACCGGTCTGCGCCTCGCAACCGGCGACGCCTCGCAGCGGGAGGCGAGGAATAAAAGTAGCAGGGGCCGCTTTCTGACCTTAGACCGCAGGATTAATCTCGCCGTTTCGTACTTTCTCCAAGGATTTTATGCCCGGAAAAATGCAGCTGTGAACAGTCGATAAAACGGACAATTATTGATGCTTCGAGGGCTTTAATGCCTCGCAAGAAGCTCATTTACACGTTTCTTTAAGGACGTACCAACGATCCTGCCGAGTCATTTAACGGTCCGTGAAACAAAGTTATCAGAAAATACAAGAACATATATTTTACATCGAATGTACTTGCTCATTTTATTAATCTTCCAGAAATCTCAACGAATAATTGAAAAATAAGTATAACTCTATGGAATAAATAGCATTTCTCGACAACGCCAAACTTCAGAAAATGGAAAATTCAACGAATGTTTATGCAGGTTGGCAGCACTGCTGAAAGACAGAGAGACAAAGAGAGATGTGAACACCTGACTGGAATTTCGCCGATTTTCGACTCCAATTTTATCGAATACTCATTTTTCAGACGGTCAAAGGCGTTTTTCAAATTTCTTACGTAATCTTCGCCTTTTACTCCGCGCCTTACACAGTTTTATAAAGCGATCTCTCATTTACAAAAGCCAATAAAATGTGATTTTAACCGGGCAATTTATTTCCAAAATCAATTTTCCCGCCGCATATACGGACAAGTTTTATTTTGTGTGGGTACACAAGTGTATCTGGTGTTGTGTCCATTTTTTGAAACAAAAACAACTGGAGAAATTGTTAATTTTTCAAATAATTTAAATTGTTGACGAAAAATGTTGACGAAAAAATTCCCAAAGTGTTGAATAATTAATCTGGCATCATTACCCTGCTGACTTTTTTGTCGGTTGGCAGGACTATTGTTTTTTTGAAAAGCTCGGGAGCATTTACATTCACATTGAGACGCTAAGATTGCCTTTAATGAGCTTCTAATTCTCCAAGTATCGAATAATTAATCTGTTATTACCCTGCTAACTTCAAGGGGATCATTGACACCTCGTTTCAAGGCTTATTCGTCGCTCCCTCTACCAATGGAAAACTTGTAAAGCCCCGATACTCGACGAGATGAAGCGGCCAACTTGTCTGAGTTACACGTAGCCGATTCTGTTTATGCTACAATCAGCTTCCAGAGTATACAGGAATGTTTTAGGCAGCGCTTTGACTGGGTAATGCAACGCTGACTCGTCTTTGTTCGAAACATCTACATTTACGGCGCCGAATGTTTTTCCGTTTTCCATAGATGCAAAATAGTTGAAGAATTTATCCGCGAGTTGAGCGAAAATTTCTTTTGTTACGAGCAAGGGTTTAATTTAAAAAATTGCTCTTCGGCTTGCGCAAATATCAAAGCTGGAAGCAGGAAATGTCGTAGGGGAAATTTGAAATTCCAGTCGGAAAACAAGACCAGGGAGCGAGGCGACGTTCGAATTCACAAAAGATGCGCCTCTTTTTGCTTCGCGAAAGGTTCATGTTTATGAATTTTCGGTCTCGCGCTTTTTGTTGTGTCACGTTTCGATGCAGGAGCTGAAACATCGGGAAAGTTCGCGTCATCCCAGAAGTGCAATTTCGCAAAAGTTTCATCTTAAAGCGTGAAAAAAATGACCAACCGAGCGGAATGTCCGATCCGAAGCTTACCTGGAATCCGATAAACATCGGCGCTGTTTGCCGAGTGACGTCACGATTTTTTGCGCAACGATTCGCGCCAACCTTGCAATTACTCGGGCATTCTTTTGCGAAGGAAATTACGAGCGCGCCGGTGACGACGCGCTTTTAGAACGCGAGGTTTTTCGAAAGAGGCTCCTTATTGTTGATTCTGCGAGCGAGCGAAGTGATCGCTGATGGCGTAAGTTCCGGTTATCGGCCACTCGGATCGAGATGAGCCCTCGAGAAGCTGAGATACGGGCGATTATTACCGAAATTCATCGCTCGAAAAAAAGAGCCCTCGAGATTTCCCTATTGTCTTAGGAGCCAAATCGAGAGCGGTAAATATAGATGCAAACTTGGTAATTCGTTTATCCCGGTTTCAGCTGTTTTCTCTCTTTCTCCGGTATAAAACTTGCTTTTCATTGCTCCTCGGCTCGTAAAACAGTTGGATTGAATATTTCTCTCCGCGGAAATTGGGAGTTTGAAAAGTAATCGTTCTTCAACTTCGCTAGATTTTTATGCTCGGCTTTATCGTTAATTTACGAAGATTTTACGAACGACCGAGCAACTGTCT
This sequence comes from Zelostemma sp. ZL-2020, assembly GCA_022816865.1. Taxonomy (NCBI): domain Eukaryota; kingdom Metazoa; phylum Arthropoda; class Insecta; order Hymenoptera; family Platygastridae; genus Zelostemma; species Zelostemma sp. ZL-2020. The sequence goes on from JABFQM010003885.1 coordinate 4,475, forward strand.
CGTTTCGTAATTAATCGAACTCTCTTTTCCGCCCCTTCCTTTTTTTCCCCTTCGAAATACCATTTCCGTATCTCATTATTTCCGGTGCTTCGCGCGCCCCCCCTCGTCTTCCTCGCATTGTATTGATTTTTCAAATTAAGCAGATCCTTTTTTTGTATCTTTCACAAGACATTTCCATCAATTTGCCGCTTTATTAACGGGACGAATTTTTCAGCGCTATGGAAATGATCGGATTGATTTGCATTAAAAATTGAGCGGTCATCGGAGCCGGATTAATACCGCGCTGACGTTAATGACAATTACATCGACTGCCAATAATCATTCTCTTCGTTCAGACGCGGGGCGTTGCACTCAATTACAGACGTAACGAAATTTTTTGACGTTGATATGAAAACAATTGACGTGGATGAGATACGTTTTGTTTATCGTAATTTTCAGGAAAACGTTCTTTGAGTCCTGAAATATTTAGACTAATGCTTTGGCTTTGGAATCGTCCATTTTTAATTAATCGAGTATTTAACTTGCCGAGCATCAAAAGAGCTGGGAAATTCGAAAGGGATTAAGTATTGAGGAGAAGGGCAAAGGATAAAAGGAGAAATCGGGAACGCAAACATACGGGAAATGAATATCATTTCCTTCGGATCACCTTTTACATTAAAGTATTTATTATTTAGCGACGAGTGACGTGATTTATTTTTTTAGGAAGAACATGACGAAATAACTGAAATTTGTTCCAACGTTTCGGCCTCTTCTTTCTTTATTACTTTCTTATTCGTGCTGGCTTTCTGAAAACCTTCTTAATATTGAGATTTTTACTTTTGAAAACCATCATTTGTCTAACATTTTTGTTACCAGATTTTTGCAGCCATTGTGAAATAATTGAAACAGTTTTTTCAATCGAAAATGGTCGGGATTATTGTCATTTGAAATTCAACAGTTGTTCACTCATTCATTGTGTTAATTAATCAACGTGGCATCACAGCGTTCATACCGTTACATTCCACTGTTTCCCTTCGGTAATTTTTTTGCGATTTGTACATACCCTGAAGGAAAAATTAGTTGAAAAATGTGTTCAAATATTCGAGATCATAGATGCAAACTTTCAAAAATCCGAACTAAACTACGTTATTAGTTTCGATTACAGAAAATGTACATTTCGCATAAATACTTGCTTATCATTTATCATTTATTGGCAAGTTTATTATGTTGAAATATGGTATAGGGAAGAAATCTTTTTTTAGTTTACAAAATATTTCTGTTAGTCGAGAAAATGATAACAAAATGCACAAAGGTGATTATAACTTTTGGTTAACTGTAGCAGGGTTGTTGCAAAACCTGGAAAGGTCAAAGAGTAATGTAAACAGAGAAAAGTCGTGGAATGTTGATTCAAGTCAGGGATTTTTCATAATGAAATAATGTGATAACTTTTTTACCCTACAAAAAATACGAAACGTTGCCGAGTAAAGTAAATTTGTCCGAAAACCGTGACATTCTAGGACAAACTGCAAACACGGATTTTAAGAATATTGAAAACGTATTTAATTTGCGTTATTTTTTGCATTTTTAATAGTTTTGTGTTCCATTTTGTTCTAATTTTGCGATGTTATCTAATATTATGTAAATTTGCATTTCCATTTCCACGTTTCGAATTATTTTGTTTATCACAAATGCAATCTGGTAAAAAATCTGTTGAAATCTTCAAATCACAATTCGATGTTTGCTGTTGAAGAATAGTACTAATTAGTTCAAATTCGGCTAATTAGCACTATTCTTCAAGAGTAAACATCAGGTTTCTGATTTCAAGATTCAAGTGCATTCTGCCGTATTTATAGAATTGGTGCTCGGTCTTAATTTGCATATTAAAACTCCACTGAATAATTTATAAACAATCAACTCAAAAGCCTCGGTCTTTCTGTTCTTCGCTTCACCTTAAGTCATTATTTCAATGTTCTATTAAGAAATCACCTCGGAAAATGCTTGTACAAAACTACTGAATTTTGCAAAATTATTGTCATTACGCGACGAAATTCACGGTCGGAAAAACATTACATTTTCGTACAAGCAAATCTGGGAAAATTAAGCAGCACCGTGTACAAAGAAATTCGACAGATTTGGTTACAAAATTCGCTAAAAACGAATACATAATTCGACACAAGAAAAAAGATTTACCAAGGAGTACGCAACGCGAGTCGTTTTTCATTCGCGATTCACGAAGAAACAGCTTTTTCCACGCAAAGGCTAAAAATTATTGCGAGCGTTTCAAGCTACTCTCCTCGGGCGTTCACCCGATGCAATTTTCAATCCACGAATCGGGAAAAACCTTTGCACGCGCGCTTAATAATTCTTGTAAAGAACGTCTTGCAAAAATGTTCACGGCGCAAACAATGGCGTCGCGTAAGCGCAAATTACGGGACGTATCGATCCGCATATATTGTACCTTTCGTTTTAAAATATCTAAAGACTCCGCATGAGAAACGAGGGCATTTCTTCTTATGTACATTTTCATGCGAGCACACCATACCTCTAACTTTGATTCTATACCGCGCTTCATCGAGCTTATGCTCGAGTACGAAGCATGTATTTCTTATACCCGATGCCATAGCGAATTCGATTAAAAAAAAATAGACCGAAGCAAGTAAAAAGACTTGAATCTTTCATACTTTCGGAGACATCGTACCGTTGACGAATTATTTAGATTCGACTCGCGAGGCAAATGCCTGTGCTTCGAGTCGCCTATTTTTTTGTTCCGCAACGAGGGGGGGAGGTATGGGAATTGTTTTTTATTCAAGTGGAAAAATCTCGACGATAATTGACGGCTTTTCATCTCGGTAGATACGATTCGTCGGTATTTAATTACTTTTGATACGACGGCGAGTCTCGCAGTGACATTATGAGGATTAATCCAATAAGAGACGAGTTTATGTCCAATGAGCACGGTATTATGTACTGCCGTCTGTTCAACAGTTTACACACTGCCACCACATGCCAATCACTTGTTCGGTGCAACGTTACGTATCCAGTGTTCCAGCGGGATTAAATTTTACAACATTTACGTTCGATAATCAATTGTGAGTGAAACAGTAATCCCGGAAAAGCAAAAATCCGTAACTTGCGTTTGAAATGCGGAGGATTGAAGAATAGATTGCCATTCGAATTATCGCACCTTCATTTAAACTAATTGTACGTTAACCGTACGCGAAATTTGGTGTCGAAGTGAAACTTTCCATTTACGTTGCTAGTTACTGTTGGCAAAAGTTCGAGTGTTCAGATTCGTTAAAGTGACGCGTCGAATTCGAGAAACTAGAACCACAAAGCCAGAAATTCGCAACAAAAAACAAGGTGTTTAAAGTAGTTTTAACCCACCGTTTTCTGCCCAAAGCACGAATTCAGTGTTTCCATTAACAATAACGCTGCTAAAGAAGGTGCATGTACTGCGTAGGTAAATACAAATGGGAAATTTTAGATTACGTAATGACACATTTTTCAATGGATCGCGGCGTTTCGTTTCATCGGGGAAAAGTTACCGTGTAAAACGAAACCCGGGAAATCTTGTTCGCACCGTTCTGTCGTGTTAATAAACGTGCTTGGAAACGATTCCATGGGGCAAGAAAAAAACTAACGATTTTTCAAACTTTTCAGATGCGCCGCTGCAACGTTTCGAGTATCCTCTTTGGATTATTGCTGGCCGCCAGTTTCATCGGCGCGGGAGACGCGGCGACGCTTTGCCCCAACGGCTGCACGTGCGACGATGACAATTTGGTCGTGTCATGCGTCAACGCCAATCTCGACATTATCCCGATAGCTCTGAACCCCAGCATCCAAAGAATCGTCCTCAAAGAGAATCGCATCAAGGCAGTTGACAGCGCGGCCTTCCAATTTTACGGGGATCTGAAGACGATCGATCTCTCGAATAATCACCTCATCACCATACCCGACCGAACTTTCGAGGCGCAGAAGCAACTCATCGAGCTGCACCTCAGGCGCAACAAAATCTCCATCCTCTCGAACCGCACGTTCGTGGGATTGCAATTGTTGACGGTCTTGAACTTAAGGGACAATTACATCGAGATCGTGCAAAACGGCTTGTTCTCGTCGCTGCCGAAACTCAAAGAGCTGGACCTCGGCAAGAATCGGATATCGAAAATCGAACCGGACGCTTTCCACAAGCTGGAGTCCCTGCGAATTCTCATCCTCGATGATAGTCAGTTGCAGGCCGTTCCGTCCCAGGCGCTTGCCCCGTTACACTCTTTAGCCGAGTTGCATATCGGCTGGAACGCTTTTTCTTCTCTGCCCGATGACTGCTTCAAGGGCCTGGATCGGCTTTCCGTCCTCGACGTTTCGAACGCGGGATTGGACAGCATCGGCGAGTTCGCGTTTCGGGGCCTGAAAACCCTGAGGACTTTAAAGCTCAGCGGAAATAAGCTGCGCGAGGTGCCAACGAAGCAACTGATGGCAGTGCAGAGCCTCGAGGAGCTGACGTTGGGACAAAATTTTTTCACGAGTCTCAAAGTCGACGCTTTCAAGGGCCTCTTTAAGCTCCGGAAGCTCGACGTCTCGGCCGCGCAGCATCTCACGAACATCGAGCGCGGGGCTTTTTCCGACAACGCGAACCTCGAGACGATCGTTCTCAATAGCAACAAGCGCTTGGTGACGATGGAGGACGGGGCTCTCGCCGGACTCCCTAATCTCAAGCACCTGAGCATGCGCGACAACGCCTTCGTCACGTTCTCCGAAACCCTGGTCGCCTGGAACGAACTGCACCGTTTGGAGCTCAGCGAAAACCCCGTAACGTGCCACTGCGACGTTCTCTGGCTCGCCGAAACTCTCCTGGCGCGAAATTCCAGCCCTGTGGTTTGTTCGGAGCCGCCGGAATCCAAGGGTCGGCCTCTGAGAGGAATGAGACCCGACGAGCTCGGCTGCGTCTTTGCGGATCCGAGGAAGCAGGCGCTTCTCGCGACCTTGTGCGCCGCGGTCATCGCCGTTTTTCTTGGCTTGTCCCTTTTCATGTACTACCGTTGTCGCAGACGCGTCGAGGACGTCGTTAAAGATTACAAATGGAACAATCGCAGCATCTCGCGGAAGGAACACGAGTACCAGAAGACCTTCTCCGAGGACGAGTATACCATACGTGCCGGTCACAAGCATCGTCATCATCATCATCTTCAGCAGCATCATTTCCCCCCGAGGCAGGCTCAGTCACCTCAACTACCCCCGCAACAACAGTACGCGCACCAGCTCGTGTACGGCGCCAAACCAGAGCCCGTGACGGAACTGTAGCAAGAACTTCGGGCCGCGAGCCCGGGCAATGGAAATGGCGGCGTCTGGTTCTTGCCACACCGTGGCGACAGCACGGCTGAGGCTTTCATGTACATCGATGACCGCCATGTCAGTCGCTCGGACACGCTGCCCAATTTAGGCATGCGTTGCGACGCCGCCTGCTCCTCGTCCGCGTCTTTCGACGACCCGGTGAGCGGCCTGGAGAAAACGGCGTATCGCCGCTCCCACGAATTACTGCCCTCGACGGTGCGCGATTTCGCCGCTTGCGCCGGACGGCAAAATAGGGACGAGAGGACTTACGCGCAACCTTTGCCGTCCTCGCAACGATCCACGCATTGTCAAACGTATTCAACCCTCCCAGCGAACAAACACGACGCTTATCACCAGCAGCAGCAACAGTGCAATCATTACCAGGAACCGAGGTGGGACGATTGCCTGAGGGACAAGAACTGGGACACGATGGCCGCGCCCTCGCGACACTCCGCGTCCCGGCAGAACGCTTCGGAGCACGAGATGTACGGGAACGTCGATCTTAGCGAGATCAGCGTGTACCACATGTTACGAAAATTCACTGCCATCAGCGATTCGAATACGCTTGGACGTACGAAAGACTGCATTTAAGAGCTTTTGTTTTGTATTAGAGATTAATCGTTTAGTCGTTCGGATTTTTGTTTCGCGAATTTCTGCCGAGTTATTCGACGCTGGGGGGGGAAGGCGGCGATAAGATTCGCGGTACCGAGATAACGTTGCGATACTTACCGGGAATATTTCTAGTTTGTTGTTCGATGTATTTTTATAGCGTTTCGTAACTGCTTTATGTATTCTTTTTGACTCGTATATTTTTCGAGATAAGTCAATTGCGAAATACGTATTTGGTTTTATGATTTGTAAAAAGAATGGGTAGAGTTTG
>JABFQM010003886.1:0-10653 GCA_022816865.1 Zelostemma sp. ZL-2020
GGCACAAAAAATGTTGACACGTAACAATATCATCATTTCCCTCATACTGATAAGGAAAATGATATTCCCATCGCTCAATTGACTCAGAATTATCATTTTTACCATGAACATAGGAAGCTTTTTTTTCATCATACTTTGTAGCATTACATTTTGCGCGTTGTAATCAGCAGACTGCCAAAACGACGAATGTAGTCGCTCTTGTTGTGCGGTGTCGATTTTCAAAAAACACTTCTTAGGACAGCAGTCATCAATAACTGTGAATTCTTTTTTTGCAACAGTTTTTCCTGACGTTCGTGAAACGTACTCTTCCCCCTGCAAATATTCCCGTTTAAAATGTAATTGCGAAAAAGTTTAGCGAAATAAATATTATTGATACAGCTACAGTTTCTGATTAGACATACCTTATTTTTAGCTTTTTTTGTACCATTAGCTTTCCATGATTTTTCATCTCTCGTTCGCTTACGACCACTTTTACGATTAACCATTTTTTTAAATTATTATTTGAGTATCACGATGTAGAGCATCTATTGTTCAATAATATTTTTGCAATACATATGAATTAACTTTCAAATAACTATCAAAATATCACAAAAACTTGTAGCTCTGTATACTCTTTGCGGTTGGAAGTAGTTCTGGTTCAACTCAGAAAACTACGACGAACGTTTCCAGGAAACAAAAGACGATCGAAACAAAAGAAAGTTACAATTCTTTGCTTCTTAAATGCTTCTGTTTAGAATATACTTCATCATTTCTTATTTTTGTATATAAATGTTGTCAATAACCAAGTTTTAATTTATTGATTAAATTTAATGAAGGAGCAATAATTATTATTTGCCAAACGGTTACTGCGTAGCAATCGTTTTTTAACTGCCGTACCGCGCGCCTTGCTGCGGCGCAGCGTGCGCGTCAAGCGCTTATACATTTATAATAATATTACCCACAATTTTCACCCGATTGATTCCGTACTTCATGAAAAACTTCTTTCAACTATGAGGAACAACTTTGTCGCTTGAAGTTCTATCAAGCTTCAAGTTCCCTCGATACTTTTTTCCCGCAAACTTAGAAAACACGGGTTCTGACTGTCATTGATTTATAATTAAATAATATTAAAAGTTTTTATATTTTGTCCTCAATCTTAAGCTTTTAGGTGGCGGGATTGTTAATCAAATACACATGGCAAATTTCGAAGCATTTCATCAATATTCAACTGAGTTATCGCGATTTTAGTTTTTAAAAACATCGAATTTAGGTTATGGAAATTTTACGGTTTTGAATTTTGAACTCGTCAAATTCGAGTCGAGGAACAAAATTTTACTTTTTGTAATTTTTATAGTTTCATATTTATTTTTCCCGTATAAAAGTTTGCCTTCGTCAGGCGAGCCTTTCGACGGGGTCACGCGCTCCGTTGGTTATGCGTTCCAGGCCCTCAATTGTGTTTTTGTTTCTGAAGTAACTGATGAACCTCAATTTTTATATACAATTTCTGTTAGGTGTCCCGCAATACCCTGTTCCCCCTTACTGTACAATCCGAAAATGACACGGCAAAAAAGGTTTCTCTTCGCATCGTGTGTTCCTACACACACCACGGCTAGTTTAAACGCTAAAACACTCAGAAATTGATTAATTTAGGAATCGCGTTTTCGACCGGAAATATGTAGTATAATTCAAGTTTCTAAACGCGAAAACACGTAGAAAGTGATCAATCGAGAAAGCGCGTTTTGAACTGGAAATCTGTTGAAAATTTTACTACCGATTGCATTAGTTTGGAAGCACATGTTATTTTAGGAATAAGTCAGTAGAAATCCTTCAAATTTTTGTTTCTTTTGTTTTATTATACTACGATGTTCAAGTTTTAATTTCTAAAATTTTTATTCATGGATCGGTCAAAAATTTTTTTTAAAGAAAAGTTGTGTACTCAAATCGCCGGGTTTCAATCTATTTCGGCGTTCGGTCATTATTTAAGCAGCCCCGGACCAAACACGTTCTGAGGGTACTGCAGAGGCTGGGATGTATAAATATTTTAGAGCAATGCTCCTCAGGGCTGGGACGGGATGATTTTTTCAAGACGTGAATGGATTGGTAGTCAACTTAGGTTGTTTACTTTGCAGGTACTGCTGAACCGCAATGATTGCGTCCGCCTGAATGAAATTTGCTGCGTTATTCTGCTCCCGGCGTTGCAACACGCGACGGAACAAGTTGTAGCCGGTTTGTTGTTGGTTGTCGTCACTCGTTAATCCCGCTGCTGCATTGTTTTCGCGTTCGCGGGTGGCATCTTCTTTCATCGACCTTATTTCTGCCGTCAGTTTGCCCTTCAGCAGACTATTTGCCTCCGCGGCCTGTCTTGGGAGTTCAAATCCTGCTGCTTTCTGCCAAGGATCTAACAATGTGGCAAGTTTGGTCACATTATTTGACTCATACGGAAAGAGCCTATCAATGATTCGTCGGTTCAGCTCTAAAAGGACGTTCTTTACCTCCGATGTCACTAAAGTTTCCTCCCGGTCGCTCAACCTCTCGTATATCCCATTTACTGCTGGAATAATCAAAGAGCACGTCGCATAAGTGTCCTCAGATGTTGCTTTATGTTACGTGTGCTGTTCCATCTTGTGCACACGTCTTGTAAAATTTGAAGCTTTTCCTGCTTCAATCGGTCTGGACTTCTTGCAGTTTATCCGCTGCGAGAGTACAGGTACAGAACCTCGAGACAATTGTTTTGACATCGTTGATAATATCTGCGATCTCTGGCAAATTTAAGGCGTCCGATACCACCAAGTTAAGGGTTTGCGTAAAACAGAAAAGTCGTTTCACCTTCATCAAACGCGTAGCTCGGAGGATGTTGGATCCGTTGTCAGTGACCATGGCGCTTAATTTTCATTGAAGAATCCAGGTAGCAACCATTGTCTTGATGGTCTGAAAACAAAACGTGTCAATTACGAGAAAAAATACAGAAATACAAAAGAAATACAAAAAAACGTCGAAAAAAATTCTACGAATGGAAAAAACATGCTCAGTCCTGTTCTACATTTTTGATGTGAAGCACACGTGGAAAAATATGGAATGTAACGGAGAAATCGGGTAAAGATGAATAAGAATCGGGAAAAGAAAAACAATACATATTAAAATTTTTGTCTCCAGTTATGCTTGGGACTGACCTGCTGAGTTGCTTCCCCCGTGTGACTCCCCGCAACAGCTTCAGTATCGAGAACCTTTGACTAAAATTCGCAATTGTCGTCGACGTAGTGACACGTCACCGTCAGCAACCCCTCGTGGGCAGGTGACGTCCACATGTCGGTCGTCAAGGCGACGCTTTCTCACTCCGCCGGCTCCGCTTTCATATTCTCTACCAGCTTTGAATGCAGATTCGGATTTATAGTGTCCTTCAAGTTCGTGTAGCTCGGGACCCGGTACCTTAGATCGAGCTCGTTGACGAAATCGAGGAAAGGCTCCGAAACGACGATGTTAAAGAACTGGAAGTCCTCCGCGATGAAGGTAATTAACTTCTTATTCAAAGTTGTGTAGCACGGAGACGTTTTCTCGTACGTGTTACCAGAGCTCGCCCTTCTTGACGTTCTTAAGACTGTGGGGGCTGCAAAAGTGTTCCTTGTACTTCTACCAATTGGAAGTCCAAGAATCTGCACTACCTGCTCGTGATGTTTTGTGCAGGCATGCTGGAAAAGGTTCGAGGTGTTGCTATTGCGTTTTTTGGATTCTTCACATATCTTGCATTTCGACAACGCTGTCCCCTTTTTTTCAAACAATGCCCATACTTTTGATAGTGGTCCCATGTTCTGCAACGACGTAACCGTATTGTTAAAGATCGCGCAGTTTTCTGTACAAGTTATTAAAATGTTCATGTCCCTTGCATGCGGTAGAATCTTGCATAAAACCACATGCAATAATGTACCTAGAGTTTTGTTGTAGAATGAGTTTTTTGTCGCAGTTCGATGGTTCATCGGCCAACCCACAAATTTTGAACTCAAAAGCACTGACTCGAACAATAGCAAAACCACGTGAAACTGTAAATAAATGCGCAGAGTATGAAAAATTACTGAAAAAAAAAAAAAATTTCTAAAACTCTCATTTGTTTTTTTTGTATGTGGGCGAATATTTCAGTTGCTTAAGTTGGCGATAGGACGAACATTTTACCACAAATGGATAATTATAATTCTACTCGCTTCTGTAATGTCAGCAACAGGCAACTCTTCGTTGAATGGTTTATTTCGACTTTCTTAATACATGCTTTTATATGTAAATATGTATGTGCACATCAACAATGACGCGTTAAAATAATATGTCGAGGAACCAATGCATTTCGAATTTGAATTTATCAAGAGTAACCTGTGTTATATGTGATTTATGTAATCTTGAATACTATGTACAGTATGTCATTAATATCGGAGTATAGTTCAACGTGTTTTTAAAAACTCCATACTCATAACAATTTGGGAGTCTATTTACCACAGTTGTTTGATCTGTAAAATATGTATTTAATCAAGAAATTTTTCTGCTCTTTCATAGTCATGGATATTTCTTGAGACGGGGCTCGGTTTTTAACCGACCCGTCACTGAAGTGTGACAATCGAACCTATGTCGGTTTCCATCGCACATTCCGCGGCGTATCTTTTTCGTTTTCTTTAGCAACTCTCGAGGCCTCGGGTTCCGTCGGTGAGTACCATATTTGAATATTTTGTAATCGGCCTGGTCAAATTTTGTAGTTAAGTATGAAAAGTATGAGTATAATGAGTGTTTGTGATTATGGCATGTATGGTAATTATAAGAGCATTCCGAGTACCGCGATTTTAAATTTTGAGAACAATATGTGTAGCTTCATGGAGTAAAGTCACGATTTATGTAATCGTACTCGGATGCCAAGTCATTTTCTGGTATGTGTGTGTGTATGCGTGTCTGATCTGGGGCCAAAAGGCCCAGTTTGGATATTTTCGCGTGTGCGCCGATTCAAATTTGGCGCTCTTTTGTATTTCAGCATTCGTGCCATTTCAAATGTGGCGCTCGTTGGTAATATAGTATCGGTTATATTTCATGTTATGCGCAGTTTTAGTATTTTGGTATGTTGGTATTTTTAGTATTGTGCGTTTTTGTATTTTCGCGGCTTCGCGTGTAAATTTAGCAACCCCTCTCGAGACCCGCATCATCTGGGCCTTCTTCGGGGGAATTCGCGCCGTTCCGGAGGCATTCCGCTACTCGCCTAACATCAGCGAGTCGTTCGACATCTTTTCCGGCCTTTTCGGATTCAAATTTTGGCGCCATGCCATCATTGGATCGCGAACGTTATGGGCAGGGTTCGTAACCGTGGTGCTATGCGCCTCTGACTATAGCTCATGGCGCGCTACGTAACGACTTTACGTCGAATTTGTTTTATTTTTCTATTTCAGCGAAAAAATGTACATGGGAATGAATGAATTAATAAAATTTATATATCAATGCTTTTCATTTGTAAAAATTAGCGATAAATACAAAATTGGGAACATTATTTGTAGTGAGTATTTTTATCCTTTTCTATCTAATGTAGAAGAGACAAGGAAATTCAAAGGTGGACAAATCATATTAATAATCCTGCCCACGCATTATGGACCGTTTTTTGGCCATATAATTACTGATTGATTACATGATAACGGATTGCTAATGAATAATTCTGATAAATCATGTAAAAAAGATTTTGGAAAAAACAGAGCCTAGCGTGGTAAAGAGGACCTGCCTTACCGTCTGCTCGACTCGGTTCTTCGACGCGGCTATACCGACATAACATCTAAATGTGTAAACGGCGCTCGGAACATGATTCGAAACGAAAAGAATGATGATGAAACGGAAGGTTGCGGATTCAATGATAATTTATTTCAAAACAAAACGAGCTAATTAAATAAAAAACGCAAGCAAGTACGAAAACAGGATTTTTTTAATCTTCGTTGGATTTACGGCTTACCTAGCATGTGGATTGGAATGCAAAAAATAGATTACTGGAATTTGCAGTCTTGTACATATTATTTCTCGGGCAAAGTTGAAAGTGACCTCAAAGTAGAAGCTCAAGTTATGTACGGCTTTTAAAGGCTACGAAAGAAAAAGGTTTCGTAGCCGAGTGGTCCGGCGCGCAAACCCACTATCCGCTCTCAACCGTAGGCAAATGCTGGATCGACTCTCGGCTTGGGTCATTTTTTTTTGCAAACATTAATTATTTTTATTACAATGAACGTAAAAAAACAATAATCTTTTTATAATTGTTTAATTAGTATTATAGGTCCGAATCAGAAATTTATTAAACATTCACGATTAACAATTACATTCGATCGGAAAAACAATTATTGAAAAGAACAAGGATTAATAATTAATTATAAAATATTGCTGGAAAAGCCATTTCAACGACAAAAATTAACAACAAACAATTACATTCGTTCGACAAAACGGAATTTAAAAAAACGGGTTAGTTAATTGTAAAATGCTGGTAAGAAAGCCAATTCACAGTCAACAATTAACAATAAACAATCAAATTTTTTAAACAATCAATTTATTTACGTAAATCAAAAAATTTGAGAACTCGAAAAAAATTATTACATTTACGATAAGGTAACGATTTCAAAATTGTAGTGTCGAAATTTTTTCATTGTTTAAACATTCAACTCTTTTAATGAGTCAAATGAGAATATTTGGGTGCACGAATTCCTATAGGTACGCCTATTTGACATTTAAAAATATTTAGTAAAACAATTTTGAAACGGAAACATTTATGCAATAATAAACTACGATCTTCTGGGTCTACCGAATGGGAAAATACTTCCGAAGCCACTGCAGCGCCGGGCCCACCCGGATACCACCAACAAAAGGCACCCTCCGCCGATATGCGTCGACGACCCTTTAGCAGATTATCGTTATACAATATCTTCGTAAAATTTTACGAGTTAATTATCAATATTTTGGACAAAATCATGTGAAATATGAATCAATCTACCCAGGAAACCCACTTCAGCATTTTTGATTCGTTGAAATCAGAAAATATTGCTCTGAGTTGCGCTCGTTGCCGATTGTTTGCGTTACTTTGCGAAAAGAAGAAGAGTTTCATTTTCGGCAGGCATTAATTATTGCAAGCGTGCGGCATGAATTAGCGGGAGTTACGGAGAAACGATGACATCGTTACAACGAGGCAATTTCGCCAACTGCGTACTGACAATAACTACAGCGAATAGAATATTTTCTAAAATGGTTTTACGCTGAGATTATAAAAACGGCGAAAACTTTATTTTTTGAATTGGAATCAGCTCGAACAGTTTATCCTAGAAATAACAGAGTGCTTTATAAAATATTGACGAGTCATTTCGAAACATGTCAACTTTTTCTTAATCTTGACGACCGATTAGTCACGGTCGCCTAATTCCTTCACACAATACTCAGCTGCGCTTCAGACAGATTTGTCTCGTTTTAGGGTATGTCTTGTTTAAGTTATCTTAATCCAATTTTCAGGTGCGGGCGTGCTTAAATGATTTCCCTCTGCGGCAAAATGTTTTGCCCGTTTGTGAATTGGCCATTTCCAGTTTTCCCTCCCTTTGTGTTTGGCACTTTTTTTCTTTTAGTCATTTCATTTTCAAAGTTGTCAGTTTGTCGTGATCTTTAGCAAAGTTAACGACGACGTCGAGACCAGGTCGCGAGAGCCCAACAAATCCAAAGATTTTTCTCAAGTAAGTACACAGCGAATGTTTTACGTTTTACGTTACAAGGGTACCCTCGACTTGTACCCACCGCTCGCATTCTGCTCCTCCGCAGAATACTTGACGCGCCGCGACACTTAAACGAATCCCGAACTCGACGATCCATTTTTTCCGTCGATTTCAGAAGCGATTTCCGTCGCAAATTCAGGAGCGAATCCCGGGATAGTGGATTGATTTTTCCAATTAGTTTTTTAAATGCGCCGCACCTTCGAAAGTGAACTCCAATCTCGACAATCAATATTTTCCGTCGTTTTTTACGCGCCGGGGATTCGTCAGCGAACCCCGAACGCGACAATCTTTTTTCCTCGATGATTTTTACGCGCCCGAGATTCGGGAGAAAACCCGGAACTCGGTATTTCACTTTTCCGTTGATTTTCGCGCGCCGTAGATTTTTCAGCCGACCCCGGACGCGCAAATCCATTCTTCCCGTCCATTCCTACGCGCCGCAGGTTCGTGAGTCATCCCTGGACTTGGCAATCAATTTTTTCCGTCGATTTTAATGCGCCGTAGATTCGCAAGAGAATCTCGGACTTCGAAAACCATTCTTCCCGTCTTTTTTTACGCGCCGGGGATTCGTCAGCGAACCCCGAACGCGACAATCTATTTTCCTCGATGATTTTTACGCGCCGCAAATTCGGGAGAAAACCCGGTACTCGGTATTTCACTCCCTTTTTTCCTTACTTCGAATTTTCTTTCTTTCCATCGTGGATGTGATATTTCCCCCGAAAAATAAGATTGTTCTATTCATCAAGTTGTTTAAACAAAGTGAAAATTCGGGATACTTAAAAAAGCAATTAAAACAAAATTTATTTCAAAAAATAACACTTCCTCCGTCTCATGTTTGATGCAGGATCTCTTTCGGCTTTCGTTCACGCCATGCCTGTAATTCGGAAGTTTCGCGATGAATGGCTCGACGAAGAGGCACGACACCGTTGGTTACGTCGTGATAACAACGACGAGACGAGGGCGTTTTGCTTCGTTTGCGAACAAAATTTGCTCGCTCATTTGGGGACTTTGAAACGGCACGCTGAGAAGTTGAAACACCGACAAAATTTGGCTAATTTCAACAGGCGCGCAAATCATGGAGTCGATGGAAACGTTCCCGTGGGTGTCGATGAGAATGTCAAAGAAGAAACGAGGAACCTCGAAATGAGGATGGCAGCGGTGTTTGCGGAGTGCAACTTTCCCTTTAACTCGGCGAAGAAGATGAACTCCGTGTTAAACAAAATACCC
This sequence comes from Zelostemma sp. ZL-2020, assembly GCA_022816865.1. Classification (NCBI taxonomy): domain Eukaryota; kingdom Metazoa; phylum Arthropoda; class Insecta; order Hymenoptera; family Platygastridae; genus Zelostemma; species Zelostemma sp. ZL-2020. The sequence continues at coordinate 8,946 of JABFQM010003886.1, forward strand.
GACAGCCAAATCAGCAAAAAATACAAAATGGGCCCGATGAAACTAAAAACCCTTTTAACCGACGTAATCGCACCATCCGAGGAAGAGCGTCTCAAAGAAATCGTTGCGGCTCAGAAATTCAGTATTTTCATAGATGAAACTACTGACAAATCGAATAAAGCGGCCTTGGCTTTATGTATTCGATATTTCGACGAGGAGCTCGAAACTGTGAAGACATCTTTGTTGAACCTGGGCCCCATTCACGATGGAACAGTAAAAGCAGACGCCCAGGGCTTGTACGACCATGTCGTTAAAGCATTGAGAACACAGGACGCCGAGTTCGATAATATCATCGGTTATTGCTCGGATGGCGCAAATGTCGTAGCTGGCAAAAACAACTCTGTTGCCTCACGTTTCAAAGCGGATTGTACCGGGATTGTTACAGTTATATGCTTAAGTCATTCCATACATTTAGTAGCTTCAAAGGCCTTTGAAAAGCTACCTCCGGGAATTGACAGAATGTTGAAGGCAACGTTCAATTATTTTTCAAAAAGCTCGCTAAGGCAACGAGATCTTCAAGATTTCCAAACATTGATGGACGTTGACAACCATCGACTGCTGCAACCATCTGCAACTCGTTGGCTTTCCTACGGCGCCTGTGTGGAGCGATTAGTGGAGCAAATCGGTAACGGGGCTCTTCTCTTCTACTTCGATCACGAAGCTCTGGCCGTTGCCCACCCAAATGAAACAGCAATTCCACTGCAAGAATTCATTAGGAACCCGATAATGAATTGCTACTTGTTCTTCTTGAACTTTATCCTGGCCGAAATCAACGCGCTCAACTTATATTTCCAAGCCGAAGGTTGCAACTTCCCTTTCGTCTATGACCGGTGCATCGGATTTTATAAGACTCTCCTTCGCTATTTCATCGAGGACAGCAAAGTGACGGACGACGACGACAACAAGGTCGCCGCAATAGATCCGAGTGATGTGACATTACACAAACCTCTGGATCGGATTACCGTCACTAACGAGGTGACAAGGTTGCTGAGTGATGCAGCAGTATTAGCTGAAAACAACGTGACTGAGCAGCAAGTGCTTGAATTGAAGACAGCAATAAAAGATTTTTACGTCGAGGCAGCGGTAGTTTACAAAAACAAAATACCGTTTACGGAAGCACACTTTAAAAGGGCTGCTTTCTTTCAACCGAGAAACGCGCTCTCAGTGGAATTCCATCAGGCCAACAAGTACGCAGCCTCTTTCGAAGATGTCCTCATGACCTTTGACCGGCTACTCAACGGATATGATAGACCGAAGGAACAATTGAGGGAAAGCATCGAAACGCAGTGGGACGCCTTGCCACTAGCACCTTTTGCGGGCGTGCTTGAACGAGACGAAGAAGGTAACATGAGACCAGCGGATAAATTCTGGAAAAAGGTTCGCGACCAAAAGGACGCCGCTGGTCATGCTCCCTTTTTTCATCTCGGCCAATTAGCGTTAGACGTGCTGTGCCTGCCCCATGGAAATGCAGATTGCGAACGAGCTTTTAGCTCAATGTCTCTGACCAAGACAAACATGAGAAATCAGCTCAGTGTTGAGACCGTCAACAAAATTATTCTGACCAAGCAACACCTGAAGCGGAAAGGCGGTTCTGAAAATTTTGACCCCTTTCCGGACATGCACGCTCGGTTTAATGTGACGATGTATCCTCACAAGCGCAGGAGGGAAA